>PVKU01007836.1:0-81620 GCA_004027475.1 Anoura caudifer
TCCCTGAGTCAAGGTGGTGCTGGGACCAGTGTTAGAGATAAGCCCATCATTTTATGAAAAGATAGGTGTTTTTAAAATTTTATTTATTTAGTTTTGGAGAGATGGGAAGAGAGAGATAAAGAGGAGGGAAACATCAATGTGCGAAGTAAACATGGATCGGAGCCTCTTGCATGTCCCCAGTTCCTGCTGCCCAAGCAACCCAACAGGCAACCTGCTGCCTGCATACCTAGGAGGAGTGGCCTCAGAAGACACCTGCTGTGTGTGTGTGTGTGGGGGGGGGGTGGCCTTGGTGCCCAGGCCATGCCTGCAGCTTGCAAGCTTCTGCCTGCCCAGGTTGATGTCCCTGTACCCCCACCCCCACCCCCCTTTCCACCTCACACGGACTGCCCTCACTCTTCCTGATGTTTGCTACCCTCACCCCAGCGCACACGCTCTGGACACACCATTCTGCTCATGTCCAGGGAGAAGCACTGCTCCCTCATCCTAAAGGGCCCCTCGTTTCCTCCTCTCCTCCAAAGCCCTCCTCTTCCTTGCCCTGAGCTGAGTGATCACACAGTCAGTCGATCATCCCAAACCGGGACGCTCTGAAGAGGGCAAGGGGGCACTGTCAGTCATCACACCAGACAACACACAAGCCAAGGCAAGTGGTCTCCTGTCCGGAGCCCAGTGCTGACGGCTCAGGCTCCAGACTGCCTCTTCGACTGTTGCCTCGCCATTTCCCAAACTGTGTGCTGTGGGACACCTGGGAGATATCTGCAGAGCTTCACAAAAACAAAAAGACACTAAAGGTTCCACACTGAAATAACTTTCAGAATCTCTGAGTTAACCCAAGATAAACAGGTTTCCTTAGTGCAGGACCCCCTTCCTCCTCCCGGCCAAATTACCATGCACAGGTAAGAGGAGAGCATGGCAGGTCACCCAAACCCATGACACCTGGGAATCCTTGAGCAGAGAGCACCTGATGGAAGTGACACACTTTCAGAAATACTGTCTGACACAAACCGAATTATTCCCAAAGCTCAAACTTACCTCCGTCCTAGTTTTTGTGTGAGGATATGAATGGCAGGATGCAGTTGGCTCACACCCAGCTCTGCCTCTTCCCAGCTGGGGACCATTTTGCGTCAGGATGCTTCTGGCTGCAGCCAACAGAAAGCTGTAGATATTACAGGTTACACACATGGACTCCTGAGCTGAGCACTTCCGGGACCGCAGTGTCCTCAAGGACCCTTGTCTCCTCTATTTCTTCACCCCGCCATCTTCATCCAGCACACCACCCTCTCCTCTCAGGGACGCTGGACGGCTGCAGCTGCTCCAGGCCCAGCACAGAGACAAAGACGTCCAGCAAAGAAAGGGGTGTCCTCCTTGTGCGTCTTACCATTTATCCTTAGCAAGGAAAAAGGTTTCCAGGTGCACCCCCATCTCACTTGACAGCCCTGTGTACGTCTTCCCGCCAGGTGTCAGTGGTTAGCAGGGCATCCCAGTCTGCCCAGGACTAATACTAGCGCTAACACTGGAACATTCCTGGGCAATTTAGATGAGTTCATAGCTGGTTTGGAATGAACCACATGACTGCCTAAATCAGTCATTGAATATGGGAATGGAATTGCCTGATTAGACTAGACTAAGCAGGATTTATACCCTGAAGAAAGAAGGCCAGCCTTCCTGAATATGGAATAATGAATACCCAGACAAAACCTACTTTCTAAGTAGGAAGAGCAGAGAAAGCTGTTGGGCAGGCGTTCAGCAGGGCTGCCTTATCCATAAAATGAGGTACAGTGATAATTCTCTCCTTGTGATACTGTGACAGTTACATACAATGACATATGACAGTGCCTCCCCTAGACAACCAACACAGCAGCTTTTTATTAAGCACTTGTTGGTACAAGCACTGTGCTAAAAGCAAAAAATATGTTATCACTGCATCTACACAACACTCTGGGACACAGGAAGTAAATCCCATATTACAGATGGTCATAAAGCATCAAAAGGTAAGCGATTTGCTGGAGTCACACAATCGGTAAGGGGTAGAGGCAGGTCTCAAACCAAACCAAGACCGTCTGACACCAAGATGCCGTCTGAATCTCTCTACCCCAGGCTTCACCCACACAGCTGTGCGTCACATGTTCACATCCCTCCCTTTAATCTCCAGCACCCGGCACCGGGCCCAGCAGACAGGAAGCATTTACTAAATACCTTTTCAATGAGTAGATGGCAACACCAGATATTCCTGCAGCTATTATGATTTACAAAGGACTTTTGTCTGAATTTAGGATTTCCTCCCCCATATCTGGTCTTCTTCCAGGGATCATTCTAGCAAAAGACACCAACATCTTATTTACTTGCTCAAACTGGAAAACTAAGTCACCATCAACCCCTCTCTCCCTCCTCCCACACATCATATCCAACCTGGATGCACCATCAAGGGCATCTCTCAAATCCGTTCATTCCTCTCCATCCTCCATGACCTTGGCCCATGTTGCCATCACGTTCTCACAAGCACTGCTCAACCGGTCTGCCCACAGCCCACTTTCCATCTCCAGCCTCTTCATGCTGCAGCCAGAGTGGTTCTCTGTTTCTGACCAGGTCGCCTGCTTACTGAAAACCATCAGTGTTCATTTCTTTTGGGGTAAAGCCCAAACTCCTTACCACTGCCTGGCCTCTGCCTGCCTCCCTAGCCTTACTGTGCACCATCCTCTCTCTCTCATACTGTCCCAGCCACCCTCCTCCCCCCACTGACCTTCCTGAAGTCCCTCTCTCCTGTTGTGCTTCCATCTGCCATGAGATCTTTGCACATGCTGTCCCCACCCTCTTTGCTTAGTTAACTCTCACCTCAGGTCTCAGCCCAGGCAGCTCTTCGTCTGGTAAGACGGCCCTGACCACCATGCCCAGGTCAAGCCACACTGTTGAAGGCTCTTGTGGCACCATGTATTTTCCTTACCGCCCAGTTGGCACAGTTGCAGCTTTACACTCACTTGTGAGCTTGTTTGATTGGTGTCTGTCCCTCAACTAGTGTATAAGCTTGGTGTCTGGTTTGGTTGATCTCTCTGTAGCCTTTTCAGGGCCCAGCCAGGGACAGTACCTAGTCTGATTTGATAAATGTGTGTTTAATTAATTAACTAGTTGATTAACTGAGTAACATTTTATCCAGGTTGCTGTGAGCTCCCTCAGGACAGGGCCCTCCCTTAATGCCTCTATCCGCCCCCCTCCCCCCCCCCCGTGCACCCAGCACGGTGTGGCCTGGGGAAGTGTGTAGTGAACACTCTGAATGATGGTGACCACACACGGGTAACAGGGATGGGAGAGCTTGTCAGAAACAGCCTGCAAGGGGTGAGGCAAGCTGGATGTGAGGAGGATAGAGCTGAGAATGGATGTGGCCTAAGGTAACTGCAGCCTTGGCCTGATGGGGAAGGCACGTTTGGAGCCAAATCATAGATTGCACTGAGGAGTCATCCCACCTTGAGGCAGGGGCCAGGACTTCATGTGCTGTGTCTCAGATGGTCTTCAGTGATTGGGCTGTCCCTCCAACTGGACCCAAGACACCAAGCTGGAAAGTGATGGTCAGCTGTGTCCCCTCCCCGCTCCAGCGGGGATGTGAGCTGGATGTGAGCTCCCATGTGAGCTGAAGGACCTCTCTCCTGCCTCACCCACAGTGTCAGATTCCTCCGGCTGATCTAACAAAGCACCATATGCTGGGAGACTTCCAACAAGAGAAATGTAGTGTCTCAGTGCTGGAGGCCAGAAGTCTGAAATCACAGAGTGGGCAGCCATGCCCTCCCCAAAGGCTCCAGAGGGGGACCTTTCCGTGACCCTCTCCTGGCTCTGTGCTTGCTGGCAGTCCTCAGCATTGCTTGGCTTGCGGTGGCATCACTCTAGTCTCTGCCTCTGTCTTCACAGGGCCTTCTTCCCGTGTGTCTCTACGTCCACGTTTCCCTCTTTCTATGAGGACCTCATCTTAATTCAATCACATCCACAAAGATCCCATTTCCATGTAAGGCCAATTACCAGACACCAGGGGTTAGGACTTGCACACAGATTTGGGGGTACACAAGTCAATGCACTCACCCAGAATGTCACCGTTACCTCTTTCCAACTGCCCTGTCAGTGTCTGGGCCTTCCCCCTGGGGCCGCACACTCCTCTGAAGTTTTGCTTCCTTATTTGCAGAAATGCACCCAGGGAAGCTCTATGACTCAGACAGCTGGCGGTTTTCACAGCGGTTTTCATGCTTCCCATTGAATCCTCACACACACCACAAGACAGTTTATTATTATCCCATTCTACTGATGAGTAAGTTGAGACTCAGAGAAGGTAATTGTCTTACGCAAAGTCACACAGCGGGAAATGGCAGAGCAGAGACGTGACCTAGGTGCCTGATGCCAGACACCACAGCCCTAACCACTGCATCTACTGCCCAACTGCTTCCCAGGGTGGGGTGTATGCCAGCCACCAGGGGTCCTTGTGAACCCATCCAGCACTTTGGAAGAATATCATGGAGAAACTGCTGAGACAGTGAGAGAGAACACAAAATTGGAGACCTGTGTTTGGTCACTAGGAGGACCCAGGAATAAGCAGTCCCAGATTACAAGAAGAGATGAAAACGAGTGCTCAGGGGCAGTCTGGGCTGACAATTCTTTAAGGAAGAATTTTCCATTGATGATATTTTGAAATCAACTTGATGATGATATAATATTAATCTGATTGTTTTTCTCTGTTGTAGTTTTATATTCTGCACTCACAGTGACTACCACTTTTGCATCCTGGAGCCTGCTGGTCAGTGGTCTGGAAGCCAGCTGGTTTTGAACGATATTCTGCACTGGCCACACAAGCAGGATTCCACTGTGGACATGAGTCCTCGGAAGGGAGGCCTGACTGATCGTCATGCAGGCCTGGTTTTACTGAGCAGGCTGTTTTCTTTAGAGGAATGGGGCAACTCTTGCACGTCCTGATTACTACTGAGATGATCCTCAAGATACGCAGGCTGCCTCAGACTCCTCAGAGGACGCAGTCGCTTGGATCAGACTGATACTGTAATGACTAACCTTTCATTTAGCTGTCAATAATTTTTTGCTAAATGCCTTGCCTTCTCTGTCTTAGGCTCTGCACTAAGTACACTAAGGATATAGAAATAAGCCAGACTTAGTCTCTCCTCTCAGGGAGCTCACATTTTCTTGGGGGAGTCGGTCAATCACAACCAATGGGATCAGTGCTTCAAGTGAACTATCAGTTGAGGTTCTTTGCTCTATAGGCCATAGTTCACAAAGGTTTAAGTAGAAGGAGAAAAGAATCAGGCTCAGTGCTGCACAGCTGAAGGTCAAGGACAATGCAGCCAGCCAAAGTGCCCAACAACGCTGGGAGAACTTTCCAGTGGAAATATCACCATCATGCCATCTGTTGCATCTGTTACTTGGCACCTACGTGACGGGCTGGCTGTCAGAAACTCCTTCTTGGTGCCCCGAGAACGCCCAGACACCTCCATTGTAGCTGCTTCCCAGGTGGTGTTATTGACTTGCCTGCAGTCACCATGCCCATTGTGTACTTCCCACCCCCACCAAGTCTTAACAGGGACACCTTCTAAATGGGACCCAGGTCACACATGCAACACAAGCTGTAGTGGAGCGTGGGAAATGTTACTTTAGATTCCATCCTGTATAACACAGGGAAGCAATCTAAAAGGGATTGGCAATTGGATGTTTACATCTAGGGTTCAGGAAATATCATGAACCAGTGGGCTGGGTCAGATGACAGAGGGTCACCTGGGTGCAAAGATTGGTGAGAATGGTGACCAAGGCCAGATACGAGGGTACTTCCATCTCGGTTCATCACTGACACAGTGAATGCTCTGGTAGAGACAGAGATACAAGTATAAAGGCTGTTCCCTGATGCTTCCCTAACACCTCAATAGAGATGCACTTGGTCTAATGGTCAAAGCAAAGAGTGAAAAACCCATCAGGGTCCCTGTATGATGCGGCTCAGTGGATTGAGTATTGTCTGTGATCTAGAAGGTTGCTGGTTTCATTCCCGGTCACCGCACATGCCTGGGATGCGGGGCTGGCCCCCAGGTGGAGTGTGAGAGAGGAAACCAATCAACGTTTGGCCCCCTCTCCTTACTGTCATGAAGGGAATTCCTTCATTGGTGAATCTGAAAACCTATCCTGATAGGGAGAGGTTCTAACAGCGAAATACTAAACTGTTATGCATTAAAATTTAAGTGTGTACTGAGAGGCAAAACACTCTACAGAAACAGAAAAAGTAGCTTTTCCTTCTTGTTGGCCACCAGACAGAGGGTGAAAAGTTGAGTGCAGGTGGGACCTCTGGTCAGGGGCAGATCCCTGGTTACAGATCAGGAGCTAAGGAGAGAGACCGCCACTGGTGCCCTTCTCCTCCCCCGGGGGAGGCATGGGCTTCTCATCCCACAGGTGAGAAATCTAGGATTAATTTCACCTTGCTCCCTGACTCTGCATCACTATTTCTCTCTTGTTATCACAAGACTTCATAAAATTTTGTAGAACTTTCTTAGCACGGTTTGGGAATATGGGAAGTATACTTATCTGCATTTAATGAGAATTGAAAAGAGGAAAGGGAAAATCTTGACAGATTCAAGACACATTATGAATCACAAGCAGGGTAAATACTAAGAAAACCAGACCTAAACACATTCTGATAACAGTGCTGAAAACCAGAGACAAAGATAAAATCTTCACAGCAGGCAGAGAAAAGATGCATTACTTCCAAAGGAGCAATCACAGAACTGACAGCTGACTACACCAGAAACCATGAAGCCCAAAGGGGAAAGAATGTTATCTTCAAAGTACTAAAAGAAAACACTTTCTAACAGAATTCAATCACTCCCAAAATGTTCTTCAAGAATAAAGGAGAAACAAAGACATTTTCAAACTGATAAAAACCAGGAGAATTCATCACCAGCAGACCTACACTAAAGGAAATAATGAAAGGGTATTTTCAGGTGTATGGTAATCATCCCGGATGGAAGCTTTGATATACATCAACAGAAATGGATAAATATATTCATACAAAGGAATAATATATATGCATACAGTTCATATATATATATATATATGAATATCCATGGAATCATTCTAATAGCCAAAATATTACTATCCAAATGTCTTTCAGTATTGGTACATGGAGTACTATACTGCAATAAAAATTAATAAAATAGACTAATACTCACACCAAAGATGGAGTAATAAAGACTAGATTTACCCTCCTGCCTGAAATAATAACAACAAAAAGAAGGACAAAGTGTATGAGATTAACATTTTCAGGGCACTGGATAGTAGGCAATGATATCCATCCTTAGGAGGCTTCCTCTCCCCACCCGCAGACCCCACCCACCCCACCACCCGTCTGCATTCACGCATCTCAAGGAGTCTGAGATCTAGGATACTAAGTAAGCAGCCAAGACACTAAGACCTTGGCCCCAGCACCCCCAACCCTCCTCCCCACCTGATTTCCTGGTCTATCTGCGATACCCTCACCTCCTGTCCCACACCTCCCCATCCAAACTTCAACACTCTCTGAGCCCAGCCCTCTCCTGATGCCCCTTCACATTCAGCTCGCTCCTGCTCTGATCTCCCACCACTTCATCTGCACAGGACCAAGCCTTGCAGTGCCTTCTTCTAGTATTTCTTGCCCAGAGATGGCTCTGCCCACACCCCATCACAAGGCTGTTGCTGCCCCACTCCCCCCCCCCCCACCAGGGATTTTCTGGAGAGGCAGGCCACTCAGCAACAGACGGTCCTCCGGAACAAGGGGTCTCTCACTTAGGTAGAACTGATGGGCTTCAGTTTTGTTCAGAGGGCCACAAAAGGGGCTGGAAGCCCCTGAGAAATATTTCCCATTTTCCTTGTGGATTCTGTATAGAGTGTATGCTGAGTAGATTGTGGAGTCTTCATGAAGACTGTGTCTACGTGTAAAAGAGAATGTACGTATGTATGTGAGAATGTCTGTGTTTGAGTGTGAGAGTATGTATGAGTGGAGAGGCAGGAGATGAGCCCCACAACACACTCCCTACTCACCCTCCTAGACTTCTGGGGAGATTAGGAGTTGGGTGCCCTGTGGACGGGAGTTGGGCGCCACCTGGTGGCCAAGAGCTGCAGTACAAGCCCCATCCCAATCACCTCTTACAACACCATCACCCCCACCCCAACCTTCAAGACTGGCACATGGAACTGATCCAGAGCTTTCTCTGGGGCCCCACCCACTTGCTCACCACCCCTATCCACATCACAGTCCTGTAGAGACTGAGACAGAGACCTTGTCCTTAATCTCCTTCCTCTATCCAAGAGGAAGCCCTTGGATGGAAGTCATGTAGGAGGGGTGCACACTCCAACTTCACGATTACTTAACTCTCTGAACCTCAAGCTGCTTGGCTACAGAATGAAGGGATAGTGCCTACTCCACAGAATCATTGAGGTTTTATGGAAAATGCAGCTCTATTGAGATGGGAAGGCAGGGCAGCTACCAGAGGACTTGGAGCCAAATCTCATCATGCTCTCCAACCTGGTGAGGGCTCCCACAGGCTCTGTGCTCAGGCACATCACTCCCACCCTCCCCACTTCCACCAGCTGCCCACACAGCTGCCCTGCCCATCTCCCCTAAGGCCTCCCTCCTGCCAGAGGCTCCACCCAACACCTGGTAGCTGGTGAGAGTGGTGCAGAGCTGCCACCGAGGGTGGCCATGGGGCCACATAGGCCCCACTTTCTGGGGCACCTCTCAGTCCTACCTCTGCCCCCAACCCCACCCAACTGGTCACCAAGTTCTGCCAATCCAATTCCTCCCTCTCCTGCCCAGCTCAGGGCACAGTAAGAGCCCTACAATGATCCTGCCCAAGCTTGACCCTTGCAGTCCTTTCTCTGCTCTCCAGCAGGATCTTTCTCAGATGCATGTCTCAGCCACTCAGCTACTGACCACCTTCCTCTGGCCCACAAAATGAAGCCGAACTCCACAGCCTGCCATTCAAGGCCCGCCCTGATCAGGCCTTTTACCCCACTCCCTCTCTCCAACCTCGTGTGCCAGTCACCCCCCTTCTTGAGCCTTTGTGTGAGCAGTTGCTGCTACCAGGAGTGCCTGTCCCCTTTTGCCCACAGGAAACAACCCCTGTTCATCTTCCAGACCTCACTGCGCTCTTCTCAGGGTTGTGATCCTGCCTGGAGCCCCAGGGTCAGATGTCCCACAGGGGTGTCACGGCCTGCATCTGAGTTTGGGTCAATCTCCCCCACCAGCTGCTAGACGCTCCGGGTCAGCGACAAGGGCAGTGTTGGCTCTAGCTCCCAGCTCAGGGCCCTGCGTGCAGGAGGGTAGGAGGAAGTGTTTGTGAGTTGTTCACTCAATTTGGTGGCAAAAAGGGATGTGTCACCACATGGGCCTGGAATGAGATTAAATGGCCTCACAAGAAGGCTGGGCTGAGGACAGACATCAGAGGCAGTGGAGGGAGATCCAGGCCCCAGGATGTGTACCCAGGTCATTCTTCCCCTTTGCCCGAAGGCTTGCAGAAGAGAGATGTGCAGACACATTCACTGCTGGGGTCACAGACAGCTGTGCACCTCTGTCAGTCCACACTGAAGCAAGTGTTTGCTGGCACCATTAGAACAGCTGCCCCTTGTCAGCCTTGGGCCAGGAACTGACCACCACCCCCACGGGGGGCCCACTGGTCAGACTGCTTCTGAGCTGTGAGAGGACAGACAGACTGGGGGAGCCCAAAGCAGAGGCTAGGCAAGGGAGGGGCCAGGATCCCAAGCTGCTACCCCCCCCCCCCACCAAAGGCAAGAGGCCCTGAGGCCATTCAGCCCAGAGGAGCAATTCCAAACCATAACAAGTTGTGGGGCAGGGGAGGTAGACAGCCTCTGTGGTCCCAAAGGCAAGGCTGGCACCCAGTGACAGTTTGGGTGGTTGCAGGTTGGCACTGCCCATCTACCAGCCCTCCCCTTCCTCCCTCCCCCAGGAAAAGCGATCCCGGTGGCCAGCCCTGAACGCATCAGCTTTACTGATCTGGAGGAGATGAACACGGAGAAGACATGGGAGGGGCACTGGCAAGTGAGGAAATGGGGTCTGGAGGCTTCTCCAGTCAGAGCTGCCTCAGGGTCCCCAATCTGGACTCTGCCCTTCTGTCTGTTACTGAATGAACCCGTTGGGGAACCCAGATACTGTTACTCAAACAAGCCCCCTCCCCCAGGGTCTTTCTACACTAGGTTCCTCTTGCCTGCACCAGGTGTTAGGAACTGTGTCCCTCAGTGCGAGAGTTAGGTACAAAGGAAAGGAACTATTTATTCAAAAGTTAGACAGGTTTAGAGTAATGGCGGAATGTTGCCGTTAAAATCCCAAAGTCCCTTTAAAACACCCACAAACACACACACAGTCCTGCCTTCCCCACTTTGCCCAGCCAGGCCAGTCAGAGGTACCGTATCTCAGAAAAAGAACTAGAAGTCCACGGCTCAGCTAGACTCCCGGTTTCTCCCAGTAATCACGCTGGGCTGGGCAGGCCTCCTGCAGTCCCCAGCACCATCAGCTGTGTCGCCGCAATCTCCAGCTCTTAATACAAAACCACGTGGCACCTCCTCATGGCCTGCCATTGAGAGTCCTTTCATCTCTTCTCTTCTCTTCCCGAGTTGCCTTCCCTCATTGTCTCCCCGTTGTCTCTTGTCTCCCACCCCTGGTGGCTGCCTGCCTTCAGTTTAAATCCCATCCTGGAACCTCCGCCATGACCCCATTTCCGACTCTGCCCACAACTGGCTACACCTGCTACCACTCCCATATTGTCTGCCTTTTTGGGCTGCCATAGTAAGTCCGGGCAGGCATGACCCCGTGGCAGCGTGGAGCGAACCATCTCCAAGCTCTCGCGCAGGCACTATAACCAGGGGAGCTTCCTCCCAGCTACATAGTGGGTTAACGTCATGTCCATCTCCCTAGCTAGCTTGCTGTTGATATGTGAAATAACCATTTTTCATATGGGTTGGGGTTAGCCTACTGCTGCTGTGCAAAAAAACTCTCAGTGGCCCTGCTCCATGTCTCCCATCCCCCAGTCTGACTTGGGGGATATCTTATATTCCTGGACACCCCAAGTTCTGGACCCCATTACAATTACCCCCTTTGGGTGTTTGTCTCCCAGGGCATTGCCTCCCAGCCTATACCCTATTATGTGTCTGTGCAGAGGCAAACACTAGCACAGCCTGGATAGAGGGCGGCATGGCTCTGTGGAACATCCCAGGGCTATACCTGGTATAGAGTCAGACTTGGGAGTATCCCTTTGGTAGAACTTATGGGGATACAGGCAGACATCCCTCTGGATGGAAGGGGGTTCACAGGCCCAAGGCCTGTCTGTATGGGCACTCATGATCAGAGTAGGCCAGCAGAGTCTAGGAGGAGTAGAAGACCACCTCCCCCAGGCAGCCTCCTTGGTTGCTTCAGCCCCTCAGTTCTCCTTCTTGAGTTCACAATCTCTGCTAGCTAACACGTCCTCTCACTGGCCCATGCCCAGGACTCCTCATCTTCCATCCACCCCTCGGGCCATCCCGTGGGGCCCACAAATTGCTCAGTACGTCTATAACTCCCCCCAGAAGAGGGGCTAGGCACAGGGGTTGGGGTTCCTGTAGCCAGGCCGTTCTAATGGGCAAATACCTCCTCCAGTTTTGTTTCCCCCTTACCCCCTGCACAAAGTCTGAAAACATCCCCATGGGGGAGGGTTGGTAGAAAGAAATAGATTTATTCTCATGTACAAAGCAGTCAGCCCACAGGACCATATACAACAGTTCCACAGAGTCCTAAAAAACACATCTTTCTAAAGGCAACTCCGAATAGGTAAGGCAGGTGGCCCCCCTCCCCCCACCCCACAACACATACAGAACAAGAGAAGGGAGAAGCTGCCAGGGCTGACCCAAGAGGCCCTGCTCTATGGGGTCTCCCAAGCCCTGGGGCATGGGTGGATATGGCCTTGAAGAGGAGAAAAACACCCTGCCAGGGCTGAGACCAGGTTCCTGTCTGGCTGCAGGAATGGCGGAGGGACTCAGGCTTAAGGAGGTTCTCTCAGGGGGTCACCGAGGGACTCAGGGTCAGTTATCACCCTAAGCTGTCAGGGGCATTCCATGGCCTCTCCTAGGACTGCAAAGATCTATGGGAACTGTGATCCAAAAGGGGTCTCAGAGAACAGATTGTCTCATCTCCTGTTTCACCCAGGTAGGGAAAGGGGCTTGCCCAGGGTCACACAGCCAGGGGCCAGTCTGCCAGCCCAGGGGTCCTTCCTGCTCATCACTCCCATCCTGCTTTCTTCCTGGGCCCGCAGTCCCCGGAGCACTTAGTGCCCCTCTGGCAGCTTCCTCATGGAGCCCCTGCATCAATCGCTCCTAGGTCCCCATCCTCACCATAAATATAGCGGTGGACCCCAGAGCACCTGTGGCCCTGCGTCTATTTCTAGTCCTCCATCAGAGCTAATGACTGATTCTCAGACCCTTCACCCCTGCTCACTGAGATGTCCCACCTTCTTCCAGGATTCCTGGAAGGATCCTGGAGAGGGGAAAAGGGCCCAGATCCGGCTGGCAGGGCAGGGGCCCAGGAGCAACCAGCCAGGCTGCCTCAGGAAGAAGTGGCTTGAGGAGGACTTGCCAAGCTGTGGTCAGAAGTGCAGAGCAGGGCCCACAACTCATGGGTCACCCCTGTGCTCTCAGAGGATGAGTGACAAAGTTTTGGTGAGGCTGCACATCTTGCTTCCATTATACAGAGGAGAACGCTGAGGCCTGGAAAGTCAATACTTGCCCAGGTCACACAGGAAGTTCTGCCCTAGAACCCAGGACCCATGGCTCTGGTCACAGGACATCTGGCCAGGCCAGTGGAGGACTGTAGCAGGAGGCCTGGGCAGGGAAGGATCCTGGGAGTGGTCACTCCGCGTCGAGGCTGCAGCAGCCGTTGATAGGGCCCCCAGCGCCGTCTAGCTCAGGCACCTCATACTCCTCGTCCAGGAAGTCCAGCGAGTTGTTGCTCGGGAGGCCTCGGATGGTGAACTTGTGCGACACCTTGGTCCAGTGCTCACGGTTAGAGGCCACACGTTCGTATAGCTCTGCTGCTTTGGGGAACAGGTCCTGCAGCAGCCTAAGGGTACACAGGGGCAAGGTGTAGAGGTTAGAGGTCAGGAGTCAGAGAATGACAGGAAGAAAGATTAGGGCTTTACCACAGATAGAACTTCCATAAGAGTGTGAGGCACAACACTGCACACACAAGGACAGCATGATGGGCTCTTTCCATAGGGGCAAAGGATGAAGTAGAAGGGTCCATTTAGGGGCAAAGCTGTGCGCAGAGGCCAGGGCAGGGGGCGGTGGGTCAGGAGAGCTGGGCTGAGCCACGCCCAGCCCTGTGTCTGCTGTGATGGCCACGGACAGCCCCGCCCTCCCCTCCCTCTCTGTGCAGAGTCCCTCACTTGTAGATGGGCATCGCGATGTGTTCCATGAAGCTGATCTGCAGCTCAGGGATATAGGCCTTCTCACGGTCCATCATCTCCATCGGCCTGTTGCCCATGGCCTTCTCCTGCGGGCACCAAGGCATCAGGCCTGCCCCACTTTTCTCTCCCTTAGGCACAAGGATTGAGCGAACCCAACCCCAGGCCAAGGACCCACCCCAAACCTGGATACCCCGCGGTCATTCCTTACATACCAAGTCTCCCTGGGAGAAGAACTCTTTGTAGATCAGCTCCTGAAAGGCCAACACTCTCATCAGATCCCGTGAGTGGGATCCCTGCACCCAAGCTCCTCAACAGCCCATTCCCCAAGGGGCAAACTGAGGCCTCCCCCACCTCCACCTCAGGGCCTGTCTTCACCATCCCCAGCCTGTCAGGAGGATGGCCCTAGGTGGGGAGGCAGGCTGGGTTCTGTCCCACCCTCTGTCAGTCGCTGACTTTCTGTGTGACCCTGGGTGAGTCCATGCCCCTTCCTGAATCTCCCCAGCTGTCACGCTGAGATGGTCTATGTTTGTCTCCCCAAAATACAGCCAAGCTGAGCTCAGCACAGAAAGGGTATTCAGGGGGCAGGAGCCACACAGAGCTGGGCAATGTTTGCAGCCCACACCTTCCCAGGAAGGGGTAGCCCTTACCGCAATCTTCCTTGTGGTCTTCCAGCCCTTGGTCTGGTCAGAGAGGTCACAGGAGGTCATAAGGAGGCAGAGAAGGAGGCTGTGGTGTTGCTTATTGGTTCGATCATAGCCCACTGTTGGGGAGAAGACAGGGTCAAAGGGTAGAGGCCAGACTCCTGGACCCTCTTTCCAAGGACGAGGTCCCCACAGTCCACCGCCAAGTGGTCCAGGGAATTTGACCTCCTGCGTGGGAGCCAACAGCCAGGGCTGGGTCTGCCTGGTGGTTTGATGCTGGAGGGGATGGGTCTGAAGTCCTGGAGATGCTCTCCGGGCAAATCCCCCTCTTGGGAGTCCCTCCCCAACCCCAAGGCCCAAGGCTAAAGGCAGCCACCTTCAGCCATCTTCTGGAGGTCCTTGAAGATGCGCAGGTGGTGGGCCAGGTCCGTGGCCAAGATGATGTCACGCATCAGGTCCAGCATGCGCTGATAGTCCTGGGTGGGGGCAGGGAGATGTCACAGCCTCCTGCTAGACAGACCCATCTACTCCCTGGCCCTGAGGAGCCTCCACCATCATCCCCTTCTCCTGGTTTGCGTCAGCTCCTGGCTCCCACCCTCTCACGCCCACCCTGGCCCTGTTACCTTCCGGGAGAAGTGGTCGAAAATGTTGCAACCATGGGTGTTGAGAATGGCGATGGCCTGAGCAAAGTGGTGTCTCTGGTGGGGGAGAGGAGTGATGGGGCCCAGATGGAACGGGGGCTCCCCTCACCACTAACCCCAAGAGAAGGAGCAGGCCTGGCCCAGCCCTGGTTCCCAAGGTGAGCAGAGCAGGCAGACACAGGGAGGCAGCATCCTAGTCCCCTTTCTGGGCTCTGCTTCCCCCTTGGTGGGACCTAGGCAAGGCCCTGGCTGGCTCTGAGCCCCACTGTCACATGCAGGGGTACAACACAGTAAGCTCTGAGGGACTCTCAGGGCCCCTCTGGCTGGAACAGTTTTAGAATGTCCCTTGCAGTCCTAGACACTAATTCATGCAGCTAGCATTTGTTTGCTGACAAGGAAAGTCAATGACGAGGCAAAAGCAAAATGTCTGTCTCCTGACATTGAAGGGCTGTCAGTCGAGGAGGACTAGGCTCAACCCAGGGTGGGAAGGGCACAGGCAGGGCTGCTACCAGGCCTCCCAGGAAGGAAGGAGCTCCTCATTTCTAGGGGTGTGCAAACAGGGGCAGTCTCCGTAGGGTGTAGCGGGGGGAAGGATGGGGGAGAGGTAACCTTGGAAGTTTGGCTCCCATTCTGTGCCAAGCCCTGTGCTAAGTGCAGAGAACTCAGAGGTGCCTCAGACTTTGTTTCTGCCCTAAGGAGCCCCCATCTGGGGGTGGGCAGGCCCAAAAACCAAATAATCTAAGGCAAAGCTGAGTCTGATGGGAGCGGAGCCCAGGCTTGGTAGGGAAGGTTTGCATGGCATGTTTCCCGACATGCACAGAGAATCGTGCTAAATACAAATCCTCGCTTTGGAAACCTGGGCTCCAGCAGAACCTGGAGCCTGACTTGCTCCCCCATCCACACCTGCACCCCTCCAAGCCCATCCAGGGAAACTAGCCAGCCATGCCCTGGGGCGGCTGCAGTTATCCAGCCTGTCTGAAAAGCAGGGTTTGGGAATAGAAGGAGCTGGGTCACACTCTAACTTTGCCCATCACCAGCCTTGTGAGGATGAGGAGGACAGGGAATGAGGTTGGGGAAGGAGGCAGGGAGCTGGGGAAAAATAGCGGTACCTCCATGACAGAGCCTTCAGAACTGTAGAGCGCAGCCAGGACAGATTTCTGGAAAAGTCAGGAAAACTCCATCACTCCTCACATCCAGATCCAGGTGCTGGCCACAAAAGCTAAGCGCTGCCCTGCTCTTGTCACCCTCTCTCCTCCCCCATCCCAGAGCCCAGCACAAAGCCTGGGAGAGCCTCAGGCTCCTGGTCTCACCAGCTCCCACCTCTCCTCAGGCTGGAGAAGTGACACTCCCAGACACCCCAGGGAAGGTGCCCAATGGGAGGAGGGCAAGATCTCACCGAGGCCACCTGGAAGGAATTGTTTGTGCCTCTGTGGTCCAGGTCGTGACACATGCAGGAAATAAACAAGGCAAAGATCTCCATGTCCCTGGTTGGGAGACAGAGAAGACAGGTCCAGCCGCAGCTCCCTCCCCAGACCCCCAGAGAAAGGACTGCTAGGTGAGATGTCCAGGAGCAGCCAGGACAAGCGCTCAGGACCCCTGGGTCCCTTTCCTGAAAAGTGGCCCTGGTCTGGAGTTTGGCAGGCCCCCCATGCCCTGGGACTGTGACTATGAGCAAGTCCAACCCAGAAAATGGGGCTATGCAACCTTCCTAAGTGAGCTGTTAAGAGGTCCCCTTAGGTGGTGCAGGTAAAGTTCCTGACCCAGAGGAGGTGTTTCCCTGTCCCAAGGAAGGGGAGCCCAGTTGGGGGGCAGTGCAGCCACTCACTCGAGGTAGTTGGTGAGCTCCAGGTTCTTGTAGAGCAGGTAGCAGAAGTGAGAGACAGAGAAGGCGTGCATCCAGTTGTGGTAGGGTGGGTCCCGGTAGCCCTTCTTCACCATCAGACAGAACCTGGGGGAGGGGAGGGGCAGCAGACAGGCCTCAGGCTCTCCTCCTCCAGGTAGCCCTTCAGGCTCTGTCCTTCCCCATTCCTCTCCTTTCCTCACATCCCCGTGTCTTGGAATGGATCCTCCCTACCCCCACAAGACTGAGTCTCCCTAGTTGGCCCAGAGACAGCCCTCCCCAGTAGGCTGGGGGATGGATGTGAGAGTCCAGGACAGAGGGAGGCAGAAATGGGGCTGCCTGCACGCTGACGGGAGGGGACACACACCGGGCCAGTGTCGGGCAGTCAATTTTGTAGTTGTTGATGAAATTCATGTCCTGCAGCATGCTCAGGACGGCCTGCAGGGGGCAGAAGGGAGAGGTCAGAGGGATTGTCAGCTTCAGGACAGGGCCTCTGCTTTGGCCCTTCTTTGTTGTTGTTTGTTTGTTTGTTTTTTACAATAAACAGCATTTTAATAGCTCTATGATCTTACAGGAGTCAATTTGAAAAATCATGCAGAATGATTTTTAACTTTACACTTATATTGAGCATTATAATTAAAATGCCTTCTTGTGCATTTTTATTATTTGTTTTTCAGACTTTTAAGTTTATTTTTTTAATGTTTGTTTCTTTTAAAAGTAGAGTTAGTGCAATTTTTAAATTGTTGTTCAAGTACAGTTGTCTCCATTTTCCCACTACCACTCCCCTCCGCCCCACCCCCCCCACCTCCCACCCTCAATCCTACCCCCCTTTGGCTTTGTTCATAGGTCCTTTACACGTGTTCTTTGACAACCCTTCCCCTTCTTTCTCCTGTTATCCCCTCCTACCTCCCCGGTGGTTATTGTCAGGTTTTTCTTTATTTCAATGTCTCTGGTCATATTTTGCTCATTTGTTTGTTTTGTTGATTAGGTTCCACATATAGGTGAGATCATATGGTATTTGTCCCTCACTGCCTGGCTTATTTCACTTAGCATAATGCTCTCCAGTTCCATCCATGCTGCCACAAAGGGTAGGAGCTCCTTCTTTCTTTCTGCTGCATAGTATTCCCTTGTGTAAATGCACCATAGTTTTTGATCCACTCATTTACTGATGGGCACTTAGGTTGTTTCCAGCACTTGGCTGTTGTAAATTGTGCTGCTATGAACATTGGGGTGCATAGGTTCTTTCAAAATGGTGTTTCAGGATTCTTAGGTATAATCCCAGCAGTGGAATTGTGGGGTCAAAAGGCAGCTCCATTTTTAGTTTTCTGAAGAAATTCCATACTGTTTTCCACAATGGCTGCATCAGTCTGCATTCCCACCAACACTGTATTAGGGTTCCCTTCTCTCCACAACCTCGCCAGCACTTGTTATTTGTTGATCTGTTTATGGTGGCTTTGGCCCTTCTTGATGCTTACAAAATTTTGGAGTCTTAGATCTTCAGATCTGTACCAGAGAACCATAAGATGGCAGTACCAAGCATTCTCAGAGCCAAGAACTTTTAGAAATATGAGATCTAAGAACTCTTGGAACCAAGCTCACATATATTCTTTGAAATACAGGGAGTGAGGTGCTCAACTGGAGGCCACAGGCCAGAGCAATACTCAGCAATCACCCAGCTAGCCCGTGTCCCCTGAGCAGACCTCATGGCCCATGCTGGCAGACTGCATGCTCACTCCATCCCTAAGGGAGATGCTATAGCCTTCCTTGATGACTCTGTCTTGCTAGCAGGAAGTTCCTGTGCATATTTAAATTAAATCTCTGCCTGTACACCCTCTGTCTCCATGGTTGGAGGGGAGCTCACCATGGAAGTGTCATCCTCGGGAAGAGAGCGAGGGGTATAGGTGAAACTGGCGAAGTTGGAGTCAATGGAAGCCACAGGCTGGATCCCGTCATGGAGAAGTTTGGTGTATTCATCATCAGAGACCTACAGGGGACCAGCCTGTGTATTAGAGGATGACCTCCACCCATTCAGTGTCCTCTCCCTCAAATTCTGGGTGAGGTGGCCCCGAACCCAGAGAGTACCCAGGTGACCGTCCAGTCCATGGGTTGTCACTGAACAGGAGATCACCACCCTCTCCTCGAAGCCCTGCAGCCCACCTACTGTGCCTGCTTGCCTGTGACCATCTTCATTTGTAACAGCCTATCCTTCGCAGAGACAGAAGACACCCCTTTGTGACTCTCGAAACCATAGCAGCCTTTCCTAGACACTAACTTGAAGATTCCTTATTGGGGGGGTAGGGTGCACCTCAGAGTCTAACCTCAGTCCTTCCTACTACAGCTCTGACTCTATCCACAAAGCCTGGGACCCTTTGGTTTAGACACAGGTGAGTGTAAATGTTCAAATCAACGATGACCACCACACACTCTGAACTAAAGCCTAGGGCAGGCGTGCTGACATGGGGTCCTAGAATGGGACAGAATGTCACAGTTAGGACTTCTCAGGACTGCAGGACCACCGTACCTTGGGAAGCTGCAGCCAGGGCCCTGAGCATGCTTCTCAGCCTTCAGTCATTCCCAAGGTGGGAACTGTCCCTGTGCATGGGGGACACCTGGCCAAACTAGGTTCTTCCTTGGGCTGGGCCCTGCTGCCAGCCAGCCTAGGCGCTGACCCAGAACATGCCTAGAGCTGGAGTCCAGGCATGGTGCTGGGTCCACCTTCCTATCTTCAAGAGAGGATGATCAGAAAGCACTGCCTGGTCTTGTGCCCATGAGGATTCAAGGAGGCACAGGACCTTGAGACCCTGGGAAGGAGGACAGAAGCTCCATGCAAGCCTCACCTTCATGTGGTACATCATCATCTCATTGGCGAGGTGGCTGCGATACTGGGCCTCATTCACTTTCTTGTAAAGGAGAGACTGGGGGGAGAAAGGGAAAGAATGGAGCTCAAGCAAGGTGGCTATCAAATCTCAGAATACCCAGGACTGGACAAAAGGGTCAGATAGAACCTCCTGAGCTGGCCTTAGTCTGACCCTTCGAGCTCCAGCCCCAAGTATGGAGCCCCCTCCAACCTTCATCTAAATGTCCCCTTGCTCCTCCCCCGGGATCTCTTGGCATTTAGTCTGGCACTTTGCCTCCCCTCCTGGGCCTGCCCCGGTCTTCAGTGATGGAGCTAGAGGCCCACAGCAGAGGAAGAGAAGCAAGGAGGGGAGGTGGTGTCAGGGACCTATGGGTTCGAGTCCCATGGCAGAGCTGCCAGCTATAGACAATAAGACATAACGTTTCTCAAAAAGAAGTTGACCTAGGGCTTGATTTGAGGTTGCTTCCAGAGGAAGGTGGGGGTGTGTGAGGTGAATAATGACAACTGGGGTTTCCCATGGTCCTGGGTTGCTAACAGGATAGGACAGGAAAGAGTAAATTTTCAGATGGGAAACAGGCCAGAAGTGACCAGCGGTACAGAAGCACACCCAGTAGCGGGGCTCTGAGTCCCAGGTGGGTCAGAGCAAGGAGAGCCTATGTGGCCAGAAGGGCAGAGGGTCCTGGCCCCACCCCTGTCCCCACTCACATGGGCGATGCTGATGCCGCAGTAGATGGAGAAGGCGGTGGCCAGGTCCTCGTCGAACTTGCTGAACCATGGTCCGTTGATCTTGTTCACCAGCTCGGCCACACCGATGACCTCTAGGGGCGGGAGAGAGGCTGGGACCGGCTGGTGGATGTGTCTGGTGGGGATCTGCCATCCCAGGGTGTCCTCAAGGGACACCCCCCCACCCCCCCACCCCCAACGCCTGGGAAACCTGTGCCTTCTGCTAGGGGACCGCAAGAGCGGTGAGGAAGGACTGCTAACCCTTCTACTTGGCTCCGCCCCATCCTGCTCAGGCCCCGCCCCGGCCTGGCCCCGTTCTGACCCTTTGCGGGGAATCCGCACCCTGGTTCTCATTCTTGATGGGGAAGCAGAGGATGTTGCGAGTGCGGAAACCGGTGCTGTCGTCCACGCCGCGATAGAAAAGCGGGTGTGCGTACGCGTCCGGGATGTTCAGGATCTGGCCCGTAGTCGCCACATGGCCCGCTATGCCCTGGTCGGCCGGGATGCGGATCTCATAGCTCTGCCGGAGCAGGCATGGGTTGGGAGGAAAAAGTTAGCAGCTGACCTCAGAGAGGGCTACCGACCTGTCCGGGCTGCTCCCCGGCGCCCCTGTGGACATCACACCCCCAGGACCGTAGCAACACTCTCTCCATGTGACCCGCCTCACCTCGTCCTCCACCACGCCCCCGTCGAACACCTTGGCGACCAGCTCATTCTGGTCCAGCAGGAACACGGAGCAACTGTGGGGAGACGGCTTTGGTCCACAGGGCCCTGACAGCCCTCTCCAACCACCCTCACTTCTCACAACTTGAGGCAAGCCTGGATTTCCGAGGCCAGGAAGGAGCGATCCATGCTGAAAAACTCCTCAGGGCTGACTGATTCCAGACATTAGTCCAGCCCAGATTTTTTTTTCTTTTAGTAGCACCTATTCTGTGCCATCATGCACAGCATTAGGAGCTGAGGACCCCTGGCCAGCAAAGCGAGCCCGGCCCCTGCCGTCACCGGACATCACAGCCTAGTGATGGTTACAGGCATGAGGTAAAGGACTGCACAAAATGTGACAGGGTCCTGCAAGAAGGCAGTGGAGGGGGATGAAGGGAGAAAGGAGAGGATGAGGACTGAGGCATGGGGCCTCTCTCTCCCCTCTCAGGGGTGAATTCACTCACATCTCAGCATTGCTGAGGTTTCTGGCCTCTGTGATGATCTCTTGGAGCAGGACAGAGACGTCATCTGTGAGGGAGGGGCGTGGGGGGCAGTCATGAGACTGGACTGGAATGCCACAGCCAAGCCCTCCCACCTCTCCTCTCCAAACTCCAGCCCCACTCCCACCCCACAACCACGCAAGGAGGAGCTCAGTGCACTCACCCAGGTGAGTGAAGAGGTTCTTTGCCACTTGGAGAAGAGCCTGGGATGGAGAAAATAGAGATCATAGGAGTTCAGGTTACAGAAAGTGACCCTCTCCAACCCCCCTGCCTCCAACATCCCCAGGAGCTTCTCTGCACATACTGGAGATTGGCAGAGTCTAATTACGTATGTCATTTGGCTGCCAAGTGAAGGAGTGGGAGGAATCACCCCGGTGAAAGTGTATAGAAATCTAGATCGAGTCTCAGATATGCATTCACCTCTAGCTCCAGCCACCCAGATGTTGCTGTAGTACCCAAGTTGAACACTAGAGGGTGATCGCATACAGCACCTGCAACCAGTGGCCCACCTGAGGAACTAGTGACCTCGCTCTTTGAAAGGCCTCCAGGGCACTCCGTAATCCCCCTGCCAGGGTCCAGATACACATGGCTTTTCCCTTGTGGATGAATCTCTGGGGCTGAGAGCTGGGCACCTTGGTCCCTGAGAGTGGTGCCAGGTAGGTCACTCACCTGGCACTCACACTTGAGCTTCTGCTCCTTCTGGAATGCCAGGGTGCTGGTGAGCACGGTGCTGGTGTAGTGAAAGCAATGCTCGATCACATGCTTGTCCTGGTCCGTGAATCTGGGGAGGGAGGCAAGGTCATCAGAGAGGGAGCTAATGACAGACATCTCTCCCCATTTATCCTCACATCCATTCCTCCAGGAAGCCCACTCAGAGGTCCACGGGCTAACCCCACTCTCCTCCACCGGGGCTGCTCACTGCACAGGTGGCTTGGGGCAGTTCCCTCAGACTGGAGGCTCCCTGAAGGGAGAGCTCTTATTTTCCTCCGAACAAAATGTGTTCTCCTCCTCAGGCTATCGTTTCTAGAAGCCCAGCCATGTCTCTGTCCTCTGACTTCAGATTTACCCAGACTGAGGCTGGGCCTCCCCCCTCCAACTGGAGACTTGCCCAGGCCAGAGGTGGGTGTTCCCCTGCTCCTCCCCAAAGGCCCCTCCAGGTTCAGAGATGGGGGTGACATTGCCCTGTCTTGTCCAGCTCTTACCACTGTCCAACTTTCCTCGACTCTCCCCTCATCTTTGGGCATCTCTCAGCTTCAGCCATACTAAAATCCTCATCATTCTGAGGGGACCTCTGGCTCCTTCACACCTTCATGCTTTCCCCCACACTTTCCGCTCTGCCCACAATACTTTCCCACCCACCTCCCTCTATGCCGTGAGATAAACTTTAAGTCTTGAAGGCAAGAGCCACAACTGTATCACCCCGTGCCCAGTGCGGAGTCTGGTTCAGGTGAGATATCTGGGAAGTGTTTGCTCAATGACTAACTACTCCCCCTCTGCCCTTGCCATCAGCCCCACCAGACCCCCAGATGAAGGGATTCCGGAGTCCTGGTTCTCCCAATTCCAGATGGCCTCTCTGCAGTCAGTGCTTTGAGCTGAGCCCTGCCTTGGCTCGTACACTCAGCAGCCACTCCCTGAGATATGTGGAGCCCAGAGATGGCCCTGCCCTTGTTCTGGGCCTCAGGGCTGTCACCAAGGCCCTGCCTCATTTGCTTTCTGATACCACCTTTCCTCTAGCTCTAGGTCTAGGTCTAGAACCCAGTCCTACAACCAGCAGACAGAGGTCACCGCCCACTGGACCCCCACTTGCTCTGCACTCCTCTCCTAAAAGGTCTTCCCAAGGCCACCTGGTGAGCACACAGGTGGACACAGTGGGTGCTCAGTGTGTTTCCTGAATGGCATAAACTCTCCCACCACTAGGAGGCCCACCCGTACCGAGTGACAGATGCCACATTACCTCACTCTCTTTATTTCCCCAGGTCCACCCACTGCCTGCAGAGTTCCATGTTGGAACATCCTGCTACACAGACCTGCAACCCCCAGATCTCTGCCACCCCTGCAGACCCCACCCCTGGGCCTCTGACACCTCTCTGGTCCTAACGTTCCCAGTGCCCACTTCCTGCAGGGGCCCTAGTCCCTCAAACCCAGCCTGTTTGTGTGAGCCCCGGGGCCAAGCATCTTGTCAGCATCCCTCTGCATCCTGGAATTCTGACTCAACACTTCACCTGCCTGCTCCTCCCCTCCTGTAGGACTCTGCCCAAACTACTAGACCTGCTGGACCAAATGTGGCAGCATTTGCATCCTGACCCTACTTCCAGGGCAGACATAGCTAATCAATCATAGTACTAAGATCCAGTCTCAACACAATGCTTCAGGTAGGCAGCTACTGCCAATTAGTGAATCGGTATAGGACAGGAAATCTATTTATGGTACGACTCCTAGACCCGAAATCTGAACTCAGTTCTTGAGATATTCTTCCTAACTAAACTTCTTTACCTGACTCTGTGTCCTGCCCACCACTCCATTTTTAATGATTCTTACAGCTGCCCTGTCAGTGCCTATAAAAACCTTCAGCTCAGCCCGGCCCGAAAGCCTGTATTCCCTTTAGCCATTGTCCTCTCTTTCAGTGACCTGCTCTGCAGGTCCTAGAGAGTTCACTCGTCCCAGAGCTCACTGCCCCTTCATCAGGGAGCTCCCAGCAGAAATGCCAAAACAAGGGATGGCGAGTAGGGGAAGGCCAATACCCAACCACAGGAAATGCGCAAAGAGAAAGGGAGTTCATGGGGACCTCAACATGATTTTATGTAAGCGAAAATGGGTGATGGAGACTCAACAATTAGCTGTGCCTCAGCTGCAGCAGCTGCAAGAGCCTAGCACCCCCATAATTCCATGATCTTTTGCAATGACGAACCATTCAGTCCACCACTGCTGGAATAGCACCCCCTGCCAAGTACCCTTCCAGCACTGTTACCCTAATAGAACCCTGTCGAGGCTCTCGGCTCACCTTCTGACCCATGTCACCCCACCCAGACTCACAAGTCTCCTCCGAGCTTGTTGAAGGCACAGGCCAAGGCCACCACCTGGTCCGTGGCCCGGCTGATGACAGGGACACACAGCATGGTCTGCAGCTCACAGCCTATCATGCTTTGCAGCTGCTGCACATCCTCCTGCAAAGGGGAGGTGAGTCAGGGCAGGGGAGGAGGAAGAGAGGACGCCTCCTTCCCCCAGCCCTTCACCACACTCTGCAACAGTGGTTCTCAGGGACTCCTGCAGGGTGGGAAGTGCTATGACATGGGGTGGGTTAGGAGAAAGTCCCCCGGTCTTGTCTCCAGCATTCCCAGGCTGCCCTGTCCCAGAGATCATGGGCCTGAGGACTGGACAGGGTGCTCTCCCTTTGTCTCCTCCCCTGGTCCAGCCAGGCCATGGCTTACTGGGGTGAGATCTTTCTGCTGGATAGACTCCTTGTCTTCCACCACCTTGCCGAGGCGTCCCATGGTCAACTGCAGAGTAATGGGAGACTGAGTCAGGGTCCAGCCCAGCTGGAGGTCAGGCAATCTCAGACCCCATCCCTCACCCCAAAGTCTGGAAGTTCCAGGACCTTTTAAGTCAGTCCAAATGGTGGATGGAGTCAACACTGAGAAAGGGGGTGCAGTATCCTGCTCCTGACCAGAATGCCCTGTGGAAGACTTTAGGGTCTCCCCTAACTAGGAGAGAGAAAAGCAGGCTCCAGATTCTCATCGATCTCAATGGATTCTACCAGAGCCAAATCCAGAAACACCCCAACAGAAGTGAATTGGTCCCAAGTAAAACTTTCTGTAGATTGTGTGAGAGTTCTCCCGGTGAATCCTAATCGAGAAAGGTTGTGAGCTCTCATGACATTTCTAAGTGGATCCCAAGATCCAGATAAACCCCTCAGGCTCCCAGAGAGTCTAGCAGATCCCAGTCTCCCTGGGCAGATCCCAGATGTGCCTAGCTCGCCTTCACTGCTCCTGCAGACTCCAACACAGGGGACGACACAGGACTCACCGGAAAGCTGATCTCTTCCCCCAGCACTTTATCTCCGATGACCTGAGGACAGAGGGGCAGCGGCCCATTTAAGGATAAACAAGGTTTTTCCCCTCGGAGACCCGGGTCCTTCTCCCGGTCCCACAGCAGGCCTGAGCCCTCACCTTACAGGATAGCTGGAGATTGTCCTCGGACACCAGCAGGAGGCAGCAGCGGGATGCCTGAGTCTCCTGCTGCAGCTGGAAGGGAGGGACAGAGGGAGAAGCTGACCGTGGATCTGGGCCACTCCCACTCCCCCACCCTCTGGCCCCTCTGCGGCTCCTCTGGTAGGTGGAGGAGAGACGAGGGGCGGGACATCGGAATCTGAAAGGAGGCGCACAGCTCTAGAAGACAACGGGCCCTGGAAGAGCACAGGGGAAGGGGCCTAGGGACTCACGTATTGGAGGACTTTGAGCTGCAGGGAGGAGGCATCCAGGTCGTAGAGTTCCCCTGAAACGACAGGGCGCGGATTAGAGAGAGGGCCCTTAGACTCCCCCAAGCCTGCCCCACCTCCCGCTCCACCTGCCCGTCCTGCGGTAGATCTACCCCGGCCCTCCCCCGGCCCCGCCCCATCTCTAAGGCCCACCACGTAGGCCCCACCCCTCCAAGTTGGACTCTGCCCCGCCCCCAGGACCCGCTCTGCGGGATCCTCACCGCACAGTTGCAGGATCTTTCGGTCCTGGTGGGTGTATGCACCCCCGCCCTCGTGGTCTCCCGCCGTCTCCGCTGGGGGGTTCTGGACCGCTTCGGGGGCCACTCCCGGTCCGCGCTGCTGCAGCGCCCGCACCCTTCGCAGGGCCACCAGGGTCTGGGGAGGGCCGAGCGATCAGCTAGCCACTCGCCCCACCTTCACCCCGTCGCCGCCTTAGGACCCTTCGCCTTTGTTCAAGCCATTTTTTGTGCCTGCAGTGCTCACTGCCCCCACCCCGTCCCAAACAATCATCCCTCAGCGCTCCACCCGCCGGCGGGCTCCCACTGTCTCAGGATCGTCCCTCTCTCCCTGAACACAAGGTACAGGGTTTGTCTCCACCCCGAGGCCCAGACTCTTCACGGAGAGGCCAGGGTCAGATTTCTCTGTGTCTCTAGCCACAGGAAATCCTAAATCCTTGTTAAAGTCCCAACATAAAATCTCAGAAAAGAGCCTCAGTATCATTATGTAGGTAGTCCTTTTTATGTACTGACAAGATCCATGACTAGCCTTATCTTACCAGTACTCTAAGTAGGTCAGTGCTTTTCTTATCCTCATTTTCAGGTGTGAAACTGGTGCTTAGAGAGGTTCAGTGACTTGCCCAAGGTCACACAGCCCAAAGGTGGTGGACTGGAACCAAGGTCTCTCCAGCTCCCTGACCAGCTCATCTTCTCACCCATTGTGCCTGAGGGCCCTCAGCAGCCCCCTGCTGCCCCAGCCCTGCCCCCACTCACGTGCTTCTCCAAGGCTTGGAGGCTCCGCTCTTCATTGTCACTCAGCTGGCCACAGTGCACCTGGAGGCATGTGGGAGAGGGACTAGCAGTGACCTTCCCTAGTGTCCTCTCTCTGCCAGAGGACCCTCCCCATGGCTGGCACACACCTGTCCCCACCAACACATACATACTCCAGTCTGTGGGCTTCACTGATAACCTGTCCTTCAGGCCAAGCACACAGCCCCAGAAAAATACCCGCCTCTCCAGGAAGGGTATTGAATTAGCCCTTCTAGGGCTAATCCAAATAAAAGTGGGACTTTCCTGACCTCTGCCTTTTCAGTCACTGTCCCATAACAGCATGATTCAGGTGTATAGTGAGGGAAGGGGGTGACCCAGGACTCCTCTTCATCTCCCAGCCTATGGAGCCCTGCAGGACCTGATCATGGATTCAGTACTATTAGCTTAAGCCTTCCATTTCCATCCTTTCTGAGTCAGGGTTTGAGCTGCTCCTGAGTATGGGTTAGGAAAGAGGTCTGATATTTATGATGCATCTGCTGTGCCTTCAGAACTTGAGAGGATGGGTGATTGAATGAATGAATGAATGAATGAAGAAATAGAGTGCTTTGCCTTATATGGGATTCTCACCCTCCAGTAGGGCAGGCTTTCACCGTGCAGATAAACCAAGGCCCAGAAAGGCTGAGAGGCAGAGTCAGGACAGTGCCAGCCACTCTCTTACCTGCTCTGCCCAACCTTCCACTCTCTAGACCGAATCTCATCGCCACCCGTATGAACCTGTCCCTCCCTAACTTCCCTGTGTCAGCCACCAGAAATCCCCCAGCCCCACTTTCATACTCAGTGAAGTCCCTTCTCCAAACCCTGCTTGGGTGCTTGACACAGCAAATGGGAGGGTGAGAGGGAGGGGTGGCAGTCTGGGACCCGCTACAGGCCCTGCCAGCAAAACTCCACCTGCATCACCAGCTTCTGCTGGTGCATGCTCAGAGCTGCTCACCACCTGTGGGGCACCCCACGGTGACTGCACGGGGTCCCCTTCTTCTTCCTCCTTTCCCACTCAGCAGATGCCTGCCTGCCTCTCTCTAGGCCCCTTGCCAGGAGCAGATGGAGGAGACCAGCAGGTTCCCAGGAAGCTCACATCTGGCTGTGTGGGATGGGGGATGTGGTTGGGGGTACAGAACCTCATACCTGAGGGAGAAGGAGCAGGCAGACTGGGTGGATTGGGACTTACAGACTGTGGGAGCTCAGAGCGGGGGGCACCTGAGAGGCCTGAAGGACTGGCCCTGAAGCGTGGGGAGGACAGGAGAGCCTGCAGAGAGGGGCTGTGCTGGCAGTGCTGGGTAGCAGTCGGCACAGGGAAGTGAGGACGAGGCAGGAGTGGGGCCCACGGTGCCCCAGGAGGGAGGGCCTCGGGTGCCAGGCCACGAAATTGGACTTTAGTTTGAGGGCCATGACCTGTGGGTGTAAAGGGAATTGGAGGGAGCAACACTGGAGGCAGGAAGACCTGAGGCCGCGTCTGTGACTCCCAAAGAACAGGGATTTGAAAGAGGCTGGGGCACGGTTGGTCTGCATGAGGCTCACATGCACATCTCGGCAGTTTACTGTTCGGAGATGGGGGAGGACACCTATTTGTTCTGTCTGCTTGGACCCATCTCTCAGGAAAAGGGAAGGGTGGAACCCCCCTAAGCCTATAGGTGCACCCAGTGCAAACAAAACAGCTTGGTTCCATATAGAGCTGGAAACTGAACGGGTGCCTCTGAAGGCCACGAGAAAAGGAACTGTGAAGTCCTCTGCCCCCGGGACCCCACCCACCCTAGCACACACTCCTGGGCTGCCTCACCCCTTCCCCACCCAGCGGGTGCACGAACACAGTACAGTCTCTCATGACAACTCCCAGGGCCCCCACCACACACACCCATACTCACACTCACTCTCCCATGGAGGGTCACCAACTCAGATACCCACACACCCACACCCACGGTTCCTACACCACCCACATGCACACATTCGTAGCTGTCCATGGGGTACTTGAGTTCGCATACCCAAGGGCCGGGCACGCATTCTGCTCCCCGCAGATGCAAGCACACCGCCACCAACACACATGGCTTTTGCTCAGCAACAGAAACATGTACTTACACCCACTCTCGCTAATCAGGGAGCTTGTCTGGGGCCAGTGGTAACACTCAGCAGTGAGCACTGGGGCTGTAGAAAGGGTTGAGGACCCAGCCCAGCCCCTTTACCCCTCATCCTCACCAAGTTCAATGTGGCTAATCCCCATGTAAGGAGCTGGCGTGGCTGGCACAGCTGGGGGGAAGCATGGGTGCACATAATGCATCGAATGCCAGAGACCAAGTGCCACCTACTTCTCAAAGGGACTTATTATCCCAGAACTGAAGAACAGAGCCAGAGACTCTGTTCCTCACACAGAAAAATCTGCAATAAAGGTGCCCGGAATCGTGTGCTGCAGAGGCCCGGGACCCGCCCAGGCAGTCCAACCCCTGGATGGCCTGTTTCTCAGACAGCCTGCCATGGACCACACACCGTCAAGCCCCAGTATTCCTCACAGCACTTCCTGTTTTCCTTGCTTGCATTTGCCATCGTTTGCAATTCCACCCTGACTTTGCCCCCTTGTTTGTCTGTCTCTTCGAGCCCTGCAGACTTGGTCTGTGGAAGCAGGACCTGTCTGGTCTGTCTCCATCACTGCTGCATTCACAGCACATAGCACCTGGCAGTGCCCGAGAAATATGCCTGTGATTGATGGATGGGTGGATGGATGAATATCAAGAGCAGAGACTCAGAGAGGGGAATGGGGCTTGTTAAGGAAGGAGCCAGTGAGTTAGCCCTCCCAAAACTTCTGCCCTGTACACACCCTGTGCCCTGTGCACCCTCTGCCCTTGGGATGTGGTCGCAGCTGGGAGGTTCAAGGCTGCCTGGGCCGCGTCTGGAAGGATGTGAGGGCCTGTGGCCCAGGAGCACTGGGGCGGAGCAGCAGGACAGGGTCTGTCAGATGTGTATGCACTGGGGAGAGGGGTGTCCTGGAGAAGTGCTTTTCTCCTTGAGTAGGAGGGCACAGGCTTCTCTTGGAGAAGAGGCAGACTGTGAATAATCCAAATACCTTTCAAAAGCTCTTCACTGCCAGGAGTGTTTGAGGAGGTGAAAGACGGTTTGGGGGAACATCTCCTGGGAGCCAAAGTCCCAGGCAGCATCTTGCTCACTAGCAGGCACCCCATGCCTCAGTCTCCCCAGGATCACACTCTTCCCCCAACACTCCACCACCCGTCTCCCCACCTGCCTTTGCTCATGCTCTTCCCTCTGTCTAGAATATCATGTCCCTTCTCTGCCCGGCGACCTCCTAGCCATGCCCCAGCGCCCACTCAGATGCTCTCTCCAACTGTGAGGCACTCCTTGCCCTCCAGCCTCTCCCAGCAGAGCACCAGCATTTTATCTCCTCTGGCCGGCAGGAGTCTGAGGCTGCTCCTGCCTTCCTCCGGACTCAGAGCTTCTGGAAGGCAGAAATGGGCCTGACTCCTCTCCCTGCCCCAGCACACAGCCTGGCGCAGGGCCCGGAGCAGGGTTTTGCTAGAGTGAGTTAAATTCAACACAACACACACCCACACACAGGCCGTTCTTCCCTAGGTCGGAAGGCTAAAGCCTGGACTCCCGGCCCAGCCTGAGCTGAGGCGGACGGCAGTCGTGGAACCGCCCTCCTGCCCATGGAGACGAACAGCCTTCCAGACATCTCCCCCTTGGCGGAGTCGCTTCGCTTCTCTTCTGACCCAGTTCTCACAGCCCCAACAGGGGAAGTCCTTCTCAGAAACCTGACACCCCAGACTCCTTTCCCCTAGTAAAGGTGGGTGGCCCAAGCCACCGCCTCCCACCTCCACTTCTGCACATTGTCCCAAGCCCCGTCCTCTTCGAAGAGACCAGCTATGGCACAGATTGGGACCAAAGGAGGGAGGGAAGCTGTGCTCAGAACTCTGTGCCAACAGCAGATCTGTTCCCTGTGGGAACAGAAGCTGGGGGGTGGGAGGAACCAAGGGGGACATGTCTCCCTCAGTCAGGCAGATGGGACACTGAGGACACCAAGCCAAATACCCCTTCCTTCCTGTCCTCTCCCCTCCTCTCCCCCCCCAGGACCTCCGCCTGCCCCCCCCCCACCCAAACCACTGCCCTCCACCTTCCCCTCCAGCAGCTCTGGAAAGGTCAGCTGCCTCAGAAAGCTTTGATTGTGTTTTAATGAGCTCAGAGGAGTCCGGGGTGCACCGAGGCCAGCTCATGGATCTGTCTGCACCCCAAGTTGGCTTCTTATTGAGGTCATGGTGATTTAGGGGTGCTAACCCTTCTGTTCCCACGATAGGAAGATGACTTGGAATGTCCCCCTCCACGTGGGAGAAGAGCCTGGGGAGGGATAGAACCCAGCCGCTCTTCATTCACGGCGGGGCAGAGGGGGGTGGTGTGGAAGGAGCCTCAGACTTCTCTGAGACCCCATTTTTACAACTCCAGCCCAGCTTGCTGCTCTCAAAACACACACACCACACACACACACACACAACTCCATCCATTGCTCCCTCCCCCGCTCTCCTCTCCCCATCCCACCCCACAAGGGCTCTTACCAAGATGAGTGCTGCCACAGCCCCAGCCTCCTTGTCCACCAGCGGTATGACCAGCACTGAAGGGGAGAGGGCAATGAGGTGGTCCTGCGGGGCCAGTGAGGCTCAGAGATACTGAGCTAGGACCCGGGGAGGGAGACAAAGACATAGACAGAGAGAGGCTAGGACGGAGACACGGAGAGACCCAGAGACCCAGAGAAACAGAGGGGTGTCCTGAGCAGCGACAAAAACAAACACAATGAAGACCCCCTACGTGGAAGGAAACCCCCTCACTTGACAACCTTCTTGAGATCCTCCCAGCAACCCTGAGAGGGAGGGAGGCAGGTCAGGCTGAGCACCCCTATTTTACAGATTGGGAAACTGAAGTCCAGAACGGGGAAGTGACTTGCCCAAGATCACACAACAAGTCAGGTCTCCTGACTCCCAGTCTTGTGCACTTTCCACATCGAAACAGAGGACAGAGACCTAGAGAGACTGAGACACGAGGTGGAGAGACATGGCGGACAGCGGGCACGGAGAGGAAGAGAAAGAAAAACAGAGACAGTGACAGAGAGAGCATGACAACAGCTACGCCCGTCTAGCAACAGGCACAAACACACATCACTGCGGCCACCGGCCACCAAGCCCTAGTATGTGGCAGGCCCTTAACATGCGTTATCTTATTTGCTCCTCTTCACCACACCCCCTCAAGGTAGGTTCTGCTGTCCCCGTTTTACAGATCAGGAAACTGAGGCTGAGCGGTTAGTAGCACAACAGAGAGAGAATTAGATGGAGGGGTTGCTACAGACACAGAGCAAAAGAAAGAAGGAGACTGACAGATGAAAGCAGGAGAGAGACTCGATCTGGGGAGCAGGGGCCACAGTCCCTCCTTGCCCCTGCCCAGCTCCCAGCCCTCACCTTGGGTGTCAGGAGCCAGTGGGGCCACCAACTTGGCCAAAGGCTTTCCGGGCAGATCCGAGGGGCCCAGTCCATTGCAGCCCAGCCTCTTCCGGGAGATCAGAGCCTCTCTGAAAAAAGGACATGATCCCACCTCTCAGCCCCTGGGTCAAAGAGAACAAGCCCTGGTGCAGAGGCACACAGCAGGCTGGCCCCTGAACATCTGCAACCATCTGGACAAGCTGACCTGCTGCAGGGTAGACATGAGGAGGACAAAAATAAGACTCAGGGACCCTAGTCAGCCATCGTCTGGTCTCTGGTGCCTCTTGCTAGTAGATATGTGAAAAGGACCTTAGGAGCCAGCCAACATCCCCGGAGCAAGGAAAGCAAGAGCGTGGAGCTAGGCTGCCTGGGTTAAATCTGACCATGGCTACTACTTGACCTTGGGCAAATGACCTACCCTCTCCGAGCCTCCCAGATAACCGCCATAACTAAAGTGTATCAGACTTTCTCTTTATGCGTTGCACAGTCCAAGCAACTTACATAGATGAACTCAGAACTCCCAACAATCCTCTGACTTAAATATTATCATCACCATCTCTATTTTCAGGTGGAAGAACTAAGGTGCCAAAAAGTTAAGTAACCTGTCTAGGGTTGCATGGCTAGTAAGTGGTAGATCCAGGATTTGAACTCAGGCAGCTGGCATCAGAACCCATACTCCTAACCAGTATGCTTGAACCTTCTTAAAGATCTAAGGGGGTGTGAGCCTCCAACTGAGAATTGGCATAAATGTTGAGAAGGCAAAGGGCGTAAGTGTGATGGAAGGAAGAGGAGGTAGGTGTGGGTGGAACGAGTTTCTCTCTGCCCTCACCACACATGCCACCCCCCACCCCACCTCAGCTTCTGGCTCTTTCTGCTTAATTAAGTGCCTGATTTTTCACCAGATGTCACTCCCTGATGATTAATTGTCCTGAGTTCCTCATCTCTCGTACTGCCTCCACTTAATTGTGTTTGTAGGAACTTCCTGGCCTAGCTAAAAGAGAAGCTTGGTTGGGGGGAGGGGGGTGCTGGGACCCCCTTGTGTGTGGGAGGGGGGATCACTAAGGGGAGCCCAGCAAATGTCAGATGAAAAAAAGAGAGCCATCTTCCTCCAAGTCTCCAAATCAGGAGATCACAGCAGCTGGAGAAGTCAGGGACCAAAAAGTTGGGCATCTCAGTTAGGTCACGTGGCTTTCTGAACCAGAAGTGCTCACTCGTGGCCCTTGGTTCAGAATCTGTTAAGAACCGGTGGTGTCTCCCAGCTTCCAGCCCTCACACCCTGGACCTTTAAGGCTCCTGGTGTGCTGGGCTCCAGCTCTGGGGTGTGACCAAGGAGATCACCCCAGGAAGGACTAGGAATCCAGGCTGGCAGGGGTGGGCAATGGCAGTTACGTTTTCTGATGACTGAATTGGTAAAGGCTGGGACTTCATGGAGGCCAGGGGCCGGCCTTGGTGACCTTTATCCAAATCCTCTTTGTGGACCCTACCCAGCCACTTGGGCTGGGACATCTGGTTACTGGGTGGCCACAAGGTGGCACTTGTCCCTGCACTGCTGGTTAGTGGACTCTGCAGCTTCATCCCACTGGCCCCTGGCTCTTCACTTCCAATCCTGCCCCCCCGCCCCACCCCACTGCCCCACACCAGACCCAGGTCTGCCTTGACCTCCTCTCTCCCCCCAAGGGACCCTGATGAAGGAATCTACCCTCAGCTTCTCTTCTGCACAAAACCACTTCCTCTGAGTTAATGGCCTTGTGACTCTCCAGTGTCCCCTCTAATGATCTCCAGACACCCAAAGACCTCCTGGAGGCTTGTCCTGTATGTCCCTGAGATGTCAAAGGCACCCAGTTCCAATCTGAACTTACCCTTGCCACCAATACCCCCAAAGTGGCACAGCCATCCACTGGGTCCCTTGTGGCCTGTCCACAAACTGTCCTAGTTGCCTCCCTCTTCCTTACCTCCCCCAGCCAATGAGCGAGTCACCTCCCATGCATCTCTCATGACTTTCCTCTGAGTTCCGTTCTTAAGCCACTGCCCGGCTCACCCAGAGCCACTTCTCCCCTGGCCCTGCAGCAGCCTCCAGCCTAGCTTCCTGCCTCCTGTACAGTCCTAAATCCATTCCCCATAATAGAGCCAGATCAAGTTTTTTCAACTAAATACTTATGGGAACACTCTGCTTCAAGTCTTTCATTCCATGAAGTGTTTATCCCAGGGTCCTTCTGGGTCAGGTTTGGTACTGAGAACTGAGTGAGAAGAGGAGGCAGATCACATGCCTGACTCCCGGAGTCCCCATGTTATGCAGGGACTGACAAGCAGACCCCTGCTCCAGTGCGGCGGTGCGGGCTCTGACAAAGGGAGGAAGAGTACGCCCAGCCTACCCAGGTGCAGGACGGAAGTGGGGTCAGAGAAGGTTTCCTGGAGGAGGGTACGCCGGAGTTGCGTCCTAGAAGACATTCAGAGGTTAACAAGGCAGACAGGAAGGAAGGTGCTGGCGGAGGGAACTGCATGTTCAGAAGTTTGGAGGAGAGAAAGAACGTGTGCAGTGGTGCGGTCCAATGGCAAGGAGCTGGTGTGGCTGGACAGCAAGGAGCAAGACCAAAGGGGAACAGGGACCTGAGGAGCTGGGCTTGACCCTGAGAGCAGAAGGAGGCCCGGGAGGCACTTCAGCAGGGGAAGGTAAAGGTCAGGTTTGATTGCTGGCTGCTGGGAAAAAACTCTCACTACGCAGGAAGAATTTGACAGACAGGAAACTCAGTAGCAGTGAGCACCCCACAGTCTCAGTTGTCCCCAGACAGCAGAGGAGAGGCTGGGTTGGGGCAGGTCAACCTTGGCAGTGCCCAGCTCTCCCACTGAGTGTGGGGCCTCTACGGATCCTCAACCCTCAGGGGTCCTACGTCCTGGCGCTTCGTTCCACATCCTGACCTCCCTGGCCCAGCCGCATCCCATGGCCCCAGACAGACCATGCTCCCCTCAGCCCGCCCCCATTCGAGACCTTTTCCTCTGCTGTGCCTTTCCCAGAGCTGCTGTCCCCACCCCACCTGGGGTGGGGTCTTTGTCTACTGCTCACACCCCAGATGGTTCTCTCCTCAACTCAGAGCCCCTCATCTACCTGCCTCCTTTCCCCTCCTGACTCCCCCACCCCACTCCTCTCTCTCCGGGGCGGATGGCAGGGGCTGCGGGCACGCCACCCCCCAGGGCCAGCTGTCCCGGTTGAAGGCTAATGGCTCAGCCCCGAGTGCCTGGGTGGTCACAATCTGCCCCACTGAAGATAAAGACAGATGGGCACAGTGGAGAGCGGAATGGGTGTGGACTTTATGACAGTTCCGTCCCTTTAACAACTATTTGTTCAGTGGAAAGAGTAGACGGAAAGGCTTTCTGTCGGTGGGGTCAGTGGCCTGGAAAGAGCTGGGTGTGCAGGCCACCTTTCACTCTCCTGAGGCCCTTCTTTGGCGTGACCCCAACCATTTTTCAATACCCCTCCTCCCAGCCTCAACCTTGCCCTGACCTTTCCTCTCTCTCAGAGACAAATTATGATTCTGGCCGGGACCTGGATGCTCCTCCTCCTTTCCTTTTCCCAGAGTGCTAGACTCCAGAAATGGGAACCGACTATTCCCTGTGTCCCTTGAAACAAATCAGATGGACAGGCGGATTCTGCTGTGAGAAGGCACCAGCTCTAAGGAAGCAACTCCTCAAGGTTGAGCCCTGGGAACCCCTAAGTGGTCATGGTGGTGGAGCACCAGCTGGGGCTGGTGCAGGTGGTATCTCTGTTTTGGCTCAAAGGCCCTGGATTTCGCTGCACTCAGCAGTGGGTAATCAGCGGCTTTAAGATGGAGAGAGGCACAATAAGAAGAGGAGAGTGGCAGGCTGGGGACTGAAACAGGCTGACAGAGGCGGGGAGCCCAGAAGAGGGAGGTGAAACCTTCCATGAAGCCCTTGGCCCAGGCAGCCCTCCAGGATTCTCTCCCATTCGTCCCTGAGGCCCTTTGCAGCTCTTGGAATCCAGAGCTGGTCCTGCCCTCATATGTCAGCATCTGATCCTGTCATCTCATGGAAGTTCATCCTGAGTTCCTAGACAGAGTGCATGGGATTGTAATTGCTGCCATGTTGTTCTGGCTCCCAGATCTCCCAGCTCCCAGCCCAGGGTTCTGCTTGTAGACGGACCAACTACGACCCAGGCACCTTTTCCGAAAACTGGATCTTCCTTAGTGCCAGGCAACTATGGAGCAGACCTCCTAGAGGGCCTCCATCTGGGCCTTGGAAGAGAAGCGAAGTGTGGGCTGGTTGAGATGGAGACGGCAGGGAAAGACTTTGCAGAGGAGAGAGCACGCAAGCATGAGGAGGCAGGAAACCCGAAACACACTGGGAGGACGAAACTGGGCGTCCGTGAGCCTGAGGAGTGGCCGGGGCCTGGGCAGGAGGGGCTGGGTAGCTGGTAACCTCCTCACTGCCCGTGGCCCATCTCCACCCTGCCTCCCCACACCCGTTCTCTGCCTCTCCCCTTGGCCCCTATCTGTCTTTGTGGCCTGCCTCCACCTCACACCTGCCATTGGCCAGCCCTCCAGGGTTTCCTGGAGCAGCAGCCCCTGCACTGGGCACCATCTGCGCCTCAGGTTCCACCTCAGCCAGGCAGGGGCCTGGCCTTGGCCTCCTGTTGGAGCCGGTGCCACAGAGGACACCCCTGGAGGTGCTCTGTACCCAACCCCACCCATTTTCTAGAAAAAGAGACAGAGGCCAGAAGAGAAATAATTTTCTCAAGGCCACCCGCTGTGTCAGTGTGTGGGGATTTGGGGCTGGAAGGCCAGCAGCAGTCCCTGAGCCCCTACTATGTGCTCGGCACTGTGACAAGCGCAGGTCTATCCAGCAGCCATTCCAGTGCTCGTCCCCCTCCGCATGCTTACAGCTCAGCCCCAGTGGAGGAGCAGGCTCACCACCAGATGTGGGGGTGGAGTGTAGATTCACCCCCAGTCTTCACCACCCTGAATGAACTTTGATCTCCATGTCCAAAGAGAGCCCCTACCCGCTCACCTCTCACCAGCCTTACCTCCTCAGCCTCCTGGGATTTCTGAGCCCCATCTCCCAGCAGGCACTCCCCTCTCCAGCCACAGAACTCTAGGCTAATTGCATTGAAACATTCACTCCTAATTGTCTTTTTTTTTTTTTTTTTTTTTTTTTTGGTACCTTTTCCAAAGGCTTCACTGAATCTGAAGTGGTTGGGGGTTAGGGGACACTGAAAGGATCTGAGCCCCTTCCAAGATGCCTGGACCACAGACCCCCATCCCTAGCAGCAGGAAGCTTGAGAGGAGTGTTTGTAGTCCCAGAAGGGGCAGAGTGAACCCTGAGGATGCTCCTGCCACCTTCTGAGCCCATGATCCTGGGCCCCTTTCCCAGGGAGGCCTTCCTAGCCTCTCTGAAGAAACTTCCTGAATAGGGCAAGCTCATATTAAGTTCTTGAGAATTAGGGGTGGGGGAGTTGGCTCAGAGGAGAAAAGGGGACATTAGAGTATTTTTTTTCCTCTTAAGATTCCAAAGCTCTCCCAGCCCCATTCTGTCATCTTACAGACGGGACAGTAGAGGCCAGAGAGGAGCATGGCCGGCTTGATTCACTGAGTCCCTGAGGGGAGGAGTTGACAGGAAATGCTGAAGGGGGGAGTGTCACCCACCACCCGCCCTGTGGGGTAATCAAATGGGAAACGCGGAGGTGGGAAGGCTGTGGGGTCTGGACAGGGAGAGACCCAGCATCCAGGAACCGGGGTTCTGAGCACCAGGACCACCAGCATGTCCTGCATCAGCACCGTCAGCGTCTCCAAACAGCAGTTCTTCCCATGGCCTCTGAGAAAGGTGAGCATCTTGCCAGCCCCTTCTACTACCTGAAAAAGCCATGGCCCTGGACTTCCGATCTGTTGGAGAAGCTCTCCCCCAGGGAATGAGGAGCTGCCTTCCAGTAACACCCTCCATGCCCACTCAGTCCCCAGATCCCAACCTGGGGGTCCCTGGCCCCGGATGGGCCTGCAGTGCTTAGAAGCCAGTGAATACATCCCCCGAGCCCCGCCCTCCTTTGGACCAGCACTCCTGCCTGTCAACGCTTTCTTGTCTGACAAGTTCCACTTCCCCTCATTGTTCCCCAAATGGCCAGGAGCCAGGAGACCATGTCCCAGGCCTGGCTCTGCCTCATACTAGGTATGTGGTATTGGACACACCTCACGTTTGCCCATCTAGAAAATAAGGAGACTGAACCCACAGGCTCAGAGGTGTCAGGGGCCCAGAGGGTGCTGAGCGCATCTTCCTAAAGTCAGTGATTCTAACACTCTATCTTAACGAAAACAGAAGCAGACATTTAGCATTCATACAGCTTTAAGTATTTTACATGTGCTAAGCTCATTTAATTCTCCCAACAACCCTATGAGATAAGCACTATTATTATCACCACTTCATAAACAAGAAAACCTGAGGCATAGAGAGGGCAAGTATCTTGCCCTAGGTTATACAGCCAGCAACGGGGAGCTGGGGTTCAAACCCAGGCAGCTGGGCTCCAGCACCCACAGCAGGACAGCGCCTCTGCCCCCTCTTCTCAGATACCCATGTACCCTGCAAGCCCAGCAGTCAGCGATTCCAAACCCTGTGACTCTGTGATTCTGCGAGAACCTTCCAGGCAGTTTTCCTAGCCTGCTGGGGTTCTAAATGATAAACTGCAGCCCTGACATCCCGAGGCTCTGAGGAGGCTGCAGCAATTTAGAAGAACTCTTTCAGAGAAAACCTACCAGCTGGCACATTCCCTGTGCGGTTCACTCCCCCAACCCAACATAAAAGAAGACATTGCTTCTCCCCTCTCTGCTGGGGTCAGTGGCCTAGCCAAGAAACTCCACCTGGCAGGGAAGCTTAGCTCAAGGTCAGATGGGGAAGGTCAAACCAGTTGACCTTGAAAGGTGCCCCAGGTCTGAGATCCTTGACCACGAGGGAAGGCAGTGGGATGAAGAATGGCTCACCGGACTTTCCCCTCCTGGGGCAGCTCGTGGGGAGGGTCCTCACACACCAGCCGGGACTCTCTGTCCAGCAGGTAGGTGTAGACAGTCTCCTGAAACAGAAGGCACTCGTGACACCCTGCAGACAGGGCCTCCCAGCTGCCCAGTTCCAGCCTGTACACAGTTCCAGGTGACAGGGTCACGGACCCTCTGGGAGTGGGTGCAGGCGTCTGATTGTGTTTCCTCCCCAGGTAATTCTAAATGCAGTCAGGGTGGGAAAATTCCCTTATGAACTCACCACTTCACCTTCTAGGCTTAGAAGGGGTTCTGGGCAGGGAGTGACCCATGGCCCTGCAGGCTTCTCTTACCTATCGCCCTAAGTCGAAAGCACTAGGGATGGGGTCTGAAGGTTCAGGCAAGTGTCCCACGCCCACCCCGGGATATTTCCTTGCCATGGCTCCAGCCACAGAAAACAATAGCTGAGTGTCCACTCAGGGCCCTGCTGCAGGAGCAGCTCAGAATGCTCTGGAAGCTTTCCTCCTACCTCAACAACTCTACAAGAAACCACACATTGTGACTCAAGCTGGGAGGGCTTCCTGGAGGAAGTAGCCTTAACATGGTAACTGGAAAGGAAATTAGACTCATTCAGGGAGTGAGTGAGACACAGGAGAATGGCTCTTGGGCTGAGTAGCAGGTATGTAGGTGTGAGAGTACTGAGCATTTATGGAACTGACAGTGAGGGTAGGGGCACAGGGGATGGGCTTGGGGGCCACAGGAGCTGAGCTGGAAGGGCCTGTAAACCAAACTGGGGGAGGATGCCAGGGGCAGCTGCTGGGTGGAGGGGGTGTGGGATGAGCCCTGAGTGACAGGAACAGATTTATATTCTGAAATGATCACTCCCCAGAGTGAGGTCAAAGCTGTGCTCAAAGCTTGTCAAGTCTTTAGCTTGTCAATCCACCCTCTCCAAGAGCCCAGAGCAGGTCTTGGTAAAAACAGTTGCCTTCACTGACCCACATACAAAATTACACATTCCCTCCAGGCAGGACTGGCTACTCTTAGGGCTTTACAGCCAACCCCCATTCAGCACAGCCTTGCAGACTATCTCCATGACCACACTGTGTGTGACGAGGGAGAGCCCACATCCCAGTGAGGGGGCATTCACAAGCTCAGCTGAGTATCCTGAGGGATGCCGTTATCTCCGAGGGAGAATGGAGGACTATGCTGATGATATCAGGGAGGGCTTCTGGAGGAGGTGACACATGAGCTAGGTGTTGGAGGCCCACCCTCAGGGAGTGTGGAATCCTTTCCAGCAAATGCAGCTGCCTTCATGACTGTGAGTCCATAATCCTACCAGCCACTCTTATTGCCTTTGGCTGTCCCCAGCCAGACCCCACCCTCTCCCAGCCCCCAGGAGTTGGCCCAGTCCTTCTCCCAGAGAACCCAAGCCAGACACAGTATGGTGTGGGATGGTGATGACAGGGACCTGAGAGGAGTGAGAGGGGCAGACACAGGCAAGGCCTGGAGCCCTCTTGTCCTCCTGGGTGAGGGTCCAGGCAGGGAGTTCAGGGGTGAAGAAATCAGCGGGAAGGAGGCCACCCACTCCTCATCTATATCCAGCCTCCTTCTTGTCATACAGCCCTGTTAGCAGCCTGGGGAGGGCCTGTGGGAAGTGTTCCTTAGAGATGAAGAGGCCCCACAGCCCCCAGGGTCTCACAGAGAGCCCTTCCCTGGCAGAGAGAGGGGTGGATGATCTGGGGGTGGGGTGGCAGAGAGGACAGCTCCTTACTTCACATCCGCTGCCTGTCTGCCTCCCACCCCCTCACTCTCCTCAGCCTCTGGGTTAAAATTAGCTCAGCTTATTGGAGAGAAGAAGGGAACTGTTTCAGACACATCAGCACCATCTGCATTCGGGGCTGCCTGCCACAATGGGTGCTGATGAGGGAGCCAGGTGCTAGCACCATCCTCATGGCGGGGGTGGGGTGGTGGGGTAGGAAGACCCCTCCCCCCCCAGTCTGAGGGCAGAGCAGACTTCCCATTTCCCTACCTCTGTTTGAAGGCTGAGCATCTCCATGCAAACCAGCCAAAGTCAGGGCTTCCCTAGCTCAAACAGGTCTGTTGAATGAGCCAAGGTAGACATTACCCACTGTTCTGGGAACCTAGTCACCTGGACCACAGCTGTCTGTCCAGCACCCAGCTTTGGGGGTGTAATTAATCCAGTGCAGGGCATCTCGGCCGGCACAACCAGGCACCCCACCTGCAAAGGCCTGGCCAGTCGCCTCCTCCTTCCTCTCCCAGGACAGCCTCCGTGGCCACAGAGGGGCCTGGGCAGCCTTGCAGACGCTGACCTACCACCTTCCCTACGCCCTACTTTCCAGATGTGTCTCCACCCCAGGCCAGATGTTGCCTCAGTCCCATCCTTCTCCGGGAGGATTTATTTTTGGGTGCTAACACACCACCCACTTCCTGACAATTTCATGCTCATAAAGCTCACTCATCAGCTCTCCTCCCAGGCTCTGAACTTCTAGGAGGTTTTGAGAAGGCAGAGCTGAGGAGAGGGAATGAGGGTGCTCAGGTTCCAAGCCCCATGTATCTCTGTCATGCTGTGTGACCTTGGGGGAAGCACCTGCCCTCTCTGGGCCTCGGGTGGTTTATCCATTAGCAGATTCAGACACAGCTGGCCCCAGGGGTAAGGGGTGCACCTTTTGAATTACCCTTATCTCTTGAAGCAGAGATTGCCCTTGGCTGGTATCTAGAATAGAGTCCCCATTCCAGGATACTGAAACTCAGTCTAGGCATTTCTTCCTCTAGGAAGTCTTCTGTGCCCCTTAGGCTGGGTCAGAACCCCTTCCCCAGATTGGTAAGTCCTCTGTTTCCCTCTGTGGCACAAATGAGACTGTGCTGCTTTGGGTCTTGAGGGCCGGTTTATCCATCCTCCTGCCTGAAGGATGAACGGTGACCATTGCAGCCAGGTTGGGGCGTGGCCTGGGACAGCTAACAAGGGGCAAAATTTCCTCACCAAGACACTCTGGGCTCAGGACACCATGGTGACCAGGTGACCATGGCCCAGGCAGCCACCCTCCTCCTGCACCCATCTTCAACCTCATCCACAGTGTTGGGATGGGTCAGAGAGAAACTTAAAGGTTCCTAGAGGCCGTCTCGTCCAGCCCACTATCTCCAGGCAGGACACTTTATGTCGGCACAGATCCATTCATCAAGGCTGAGCCCCATGCCAACACCTCCCAGACCTCACATCAAGTGAGTTCTTTTCCATGCCTGCCCGTAGCTCCTCCTCATGTAGGTATTCCAAAGCCATGTGCTGCCACTGCGTCCTAGCTGCTGTCCTAGGTGAATCCCTTCCATTATCTGAGACTTGATCTTATCAGTTAAGCTCAAAGGCCCCTTCTGTCTCAGGCCTTCCCGGATTCTTACATAAATTCAGTCTTCGGGGCTTAGCTTCAGCCCTCCTCCTCTACGAAGCCCTCTCCAAACGCTCAGCCAACCCCTTCGCTTCCCCACAAGAATCCTCTTGGCAGCAGCCCTTTCTCTTCCTTCCTGCTTGACCCTGTGTGAGGTACAGCAAGGAGCTGGGCAAAGGTTTGGAGGGCAGGGGAAGTGCGGAGCCAGGCACCTACCACTTTGGGGAGCACGGCTGAGAGGGCCTCCTTGACAGCCCGGTGCAAGCCTGCAACGTCGATGACAGAGCCCAGGCTCAGCAACGCATCCTGGAAGAGAGGAAAGGGCAGTGAGGGCCTTCGCCAAGTGGGCCAGAGCAGCTGAGCACACACTCCCAGCTTAGACCGGAGCCCAAGGCTCTCAGACACTGGAATCCCAGGATCTGACGATCTCAGAATCCAACAAGTCTTAAGGCTTTTGAATGTCCAAGCTCACTCATCTTACAGATGGGGAAACTGGGGCTCAGGGAAAGGCCAGGGACCTAGCAAAAACTCACAGTGAGTCAAGAGGTCAAGTCTAGGCTCAACCTCGGGTTTCTTTTCCCTTAGCCAAGGACGACTCTGGCATAGTAAGGAAAGCACAAGCTTCCACATTAAAACAAAGCAAAACAAGGATACAAACAGAAAAAAAAACAAATTTGAGTTATAGACCCACTATTTATCGGCAGTGAGTGCCTCGGTCAAGTCACAGAGCCTCAGTCTTCTACCTCCGAATTGGAGGCAGCTTCAGCTATCTCCCTCCACAGGCTGATGTGAAGATAAAGTGAAACGGAGCCCTAACAGGTGCCTCCCAGATGATCCACACAGAGTAGGTGCTCAGCTAAACACCTGCTGAATGTGGGTCCCACTCACTTTCCCCAAGAGGGAGGTGGTCTCACCCAGTCTCATTTTTCAGCCTAATGAGGGGCTGGGTTGGGAGTGGCAAGGGTCCAAGGCAGGCCTGAGCCCACAAGATGGGTCAGCCCCTATGTGGATGGGGGTGGGGTGGGGAGGAGAAGTCAGCCTTGACTGCCTCACAGCCTTCCCAACCCAGGAACAGGCATCGTCCTTGGAGAGCCGGAACAGAAACAAAAAAGGTCCCTGCTTCTTACTCTATTAACTTGGCCAGAGCCACGGTGATCAAAGGGAAGGGTAAGCGAACAGGGGGTCCAGGGCCAAGGCAGGATCATGACTCACACTGTTCACTCAGCCAAGCCCTCACCACTAGCCCTTGGAAGTTTCTTTCTGATATCTTCCCTGTGGATGGCTGGGTCTGTGCTAAAAAAGCCAAGTGATTATCTATGGAATGAAGGAGACATGGCCTGGCCCCCATTTGTGTGAAAACACTATGAGGGTGAGGGTCTTAGTGGACCACAATCTCAGCAGGAGCCCATCGTGTGATGGCTGGTAATTAACTAAAATGCTGAAACTGCAGGTCATATTCACAAGGATCTGTTGACCTGAATAGAGAAGAGGAGCTACCCTACTCCTGTAGTCTGATTAGACCATCCCCAGTACACTGTGTCCCAGGTAAGGACCGGATGAGACTCAGAGTAAGGAAGGAATTGGGAACCGAGTCCTTCATGTGACTGAGACTGAAGAACCTGGGGGCTGGACTCTGTGACCCCAGGGACAGCCTGGAGACCCATAATATGTCATAGGAGGCTGCCCTTGGCCCAGTGAGAGGAAGGACGTTCTTCCAGGCAAAGCCATGCCACATAGGCAGAGGCCACCAGGAGAGATGGAGGGAATGAGCTCCCCGCAAATGGGTTAACTGCCCACTTTTCAGAGAGGCTACAGAGGAATCCTGCACTGGGGTCCAGGCTGCAGCTCCAGATTCCACCCTGTCATCTTCTTGGCTTCAGTTTCTTCCCTACCCTCCCACTCCTGTGTTCCCAGGAGTGGGAGCAGCGGGCTTTCTCCCCACATGCTCACTTGGTATTGCTTTCCGCAGCCCCCAGCCTCCCTCTGATCCCTCCCACTGCTCAAGGATAAAGACACATTTTGATCACGGAGGTTTGTCTCTGCCCTCGGACAACAGAAACTGCTGCTTCCAAACAATGCAACTCCCAAATTGGATCCATCGTCCTCAGGCACTCCTATCACACGCCCTCAGCAGCACACATAACTGCACAGCCACCGGCCTTCACACCTTCGCAGAAACACCCCAGCATGCCTTCAGACACCCTCCCGATACACATACAGAGACTGACATGGGTGCAGCTATTTCCTTACGGATTCACAGGGCCAGGGCTCAGAAACACCTGCTCACACCAGGTATGTGTAGGCTATTGTTGCCATTAGAGGTCAGTTCTGCAGACTAAAGAGGGGAGGAAGAGCTGATGCCTCACATAATCCTGAAATAAAGTCTGCCGATCCAGACTCCTCAGCCTGCGGCTCCCAAGGGACGGTGGTAGAAGGTGGTGGGGTTTGGGTCTGCTCTGGGCTGGAGACCAGTGCGGGGGGCAGGGTGGTAGACAAGCTAAGTGCTGAGGGGCCCTGTCCTGCAGTCTTATATGAGTGTGCTTTGGAAGTTGGAGGAGAGGGGCCAAGGTGATGAAGTAAGCCTTATGTAGGGGGGGGGAATTTTTCAAAGTCACGGGCTTGGGGCAGTTGTGTATCCCCATTTGACAGATAAGGAAACTGAGGCTCAAAGAGAAGCAATGCCCCATTTGTGGTCAGCCAGCCAGTCAGGGAAGAGCCAAGTTCAGAATCCAAGTCTTTGGATCTCCAGACCCTGTTTGGCTCCTGCTCTGCACCTGACCCCCAGTTCCCTCCCCAGGGGGTTTAGAGAAAATAGTCTGTCCTTTGTTCTGATCGGTGGGCTCCTGGACCTGCCCTTTATTTGGATTGGGGGATGTCCTGACCTGTCCTTTACTGGAATTGGTGGGTGCTTGTCTGTCCTTTGTTCTGATTGGTCAGTTTTCTGTGACTCTTCAGGCTAAGGGCAGTGATGGGAGAATGGGATAGGAAACTTGGGGAGAGTTAGAGCAGCAGCAGGGAGGGGGAGTCACATCCAGCCAGAGTGGGCTGGATGCAGACAGGCCAGTAAAGCCTGGGGCTCTCTGCCTGTCATCCTTCTGTCCATGTGCTTCCTGGCCCTGCCATGCCCGTCCCAGGAGTGGGGGGTGTTGGGTGCAGGAACTACATCTGGGAAGGGTCACTTCACCTTCACCCTCTGAGAGTTCAAGCCTTGCTCAAATACCTCAGCCTCCTCCCGGAACCAATCTCAAAGCAACATCACCTCCAGTGCATCAACTCAAGGAGGAAATAACTCAAATTGCAAGGCCTAGGAGATGGGAGCAGAGCGGCTGCCCCAGAGAAGGAAGGAGGGAATCAGTGGGGAGCAGCTGAGCATGGGAAGTGGGGAAATTCCTCTCCGGGAGGCACAGGTGGGGAACTAACAAGGCTCAAGTCAAGGGCTGGAGCCCCAGCAACCTTAAAAAGAAGAGGAAAGGGAAAGTTCAGACGGAGCCATACCTGCTCTCATGCACATCTACACGTGTCACACGTATACATATCACCATGCACACACCACTACCCAAACGCATGCACACATGCGAATAAAAACGCAACCATATATAAAATGCACACACAAATTAGCACTTAGCACACGCACGCACATACACACACAACCCAGGCTCTGAGTGGGGTGAAGGAGGTCACATTTCCTGCCTTCGAAGCTTTTTTGAACAAACATCAGTATAAATGTCAGCATAACCAGGCAATTTCCCAGACCACAGGGGAGAATTGGTGGTGTGTGGAAACAAACAGCGATTTCCAGTCTGGTCTCAGACGGACTACAGAAACTTTGTGTGGCCTTAGCAGGCTTCTTTCCTCTTCTGAGCCTCAGTTTCCTCAGTAAAAATGAGTCCGTCCAGCTCTGCAATGTATAGTTTTATGGTTTTTTGTTTTGATTTAACGTGGATGGTGGATGGGTGGAGCCTCCCTGCTTTCCCCAGCTCCCTGCCTGTACCTCTGTGGTTGGAGGCACTGCCACTCAGCACCATAGACAGTGCCGCCCCCACTCACTAGTCGTGCACCCCAGGTATCAAGAAAGGGAGCCTGTTCTGTTCCGGAGGAGGCTGAGTTCCTCTGGAGCCAGCATTGGGTCTGGATCAGCATTTATGCACTCGTTCGGGCAGGGGAGAGGGTCTGGACTAAATTATTTCTAACTCCTTAATGCCTAAGATTATACGAAGCCAAAGACCTTGGCTTTGTGCCTTCCGGTGCCACCAGCACACGGACTGATGCCCTCCTTATGTGTCAGTGTCACTGTCACAACCCATTCTCCTGTTTCATCTCCGTGGGTTTCTTTGTCTTTCCCACCTCCATTAACTACCTACTGCTCTCCCTGCCGCCTGGAACCACCCCTCCATCTCTGGAAGAAAGCCTCACAGTGCCCTGCATGGTGGCCTAGAAGAAAATCAAACATCAAAGTCACATCAAACCCAATAGTCAAGTACCTCCCAAGACTCAAGCTGTGTTACTGGGACGGGCAATGCATACTGATTATTCCAACTCTGCTTATGCTAGGTCCCCTGTGTAGCCTGGGTGGGGGCCCTCCTCTCTGGGCTTCGGCGTCCTCTTCTCTAAAGGAAGGGGGTTCGTCAAGATCCTCCAGCACCTTGGAGCCCCTTTTCCTCTCTAATCCTCTTTTCTCCCCTCCGAGGCTGTGCGTGTCTCTCTCTCAGGCTACGTCCATTCCTTTCACAGGCTGTCCCCTGTCTCGCCTCCCAGAGTCTCGATGCATTTTCCCACCTCCAAATCCTCTTGTGCCTTCTCTTGCACACTCCTGCCCCCACCCACTCCTGTCTGTCCTGCCCACTCTGTCCCCAGACCTTCAGGGAGTCACCTTGAGAACCTGGGGAAGAAAGAGCCTGACCCAGGATGGGCACCCACAGAATGGGGGAACCCCATAAAGGCAGCCTGTTTTCTCCCTGTTGGGAGAAATCGGGAGTGCCAAGGCAGATGCCATCTATGCTCTTTTGCTCCCTACCTCCTGTTCTGGTGGGCAATATACCCCCTTGTCTTCTCAGAGAACAGAGCCTTCAAAGGCAAAGGAGCAAGTCTGCCTCTGTGCCCAGCGTGTGCCTGGCTCTGCCAACCCAGATGCTTCATCAGGATGACTGGCAGAACACCCCAGAGGAGGCCTCCTAGGGGCCAGGCCAGAGTAGCCCCCTTTGGCTGGGCCTCAGACCCCAGCCTGAGCCCGAGCATGCCCAGCTTATTCTGTGACTCTCACAGCTTCTCAGCATGCCTAGCCCTATAGACTTGGAGACTCTACAAGGAAGTGGGAGAGGCAGCCCCTCCCCTCCTGCCACCCACATTTGCCACCTGCCCAAGGAGCTTGCTAACAGACATGGTGCCTTAAATACTCAGAGAAGACCTGCCCAGGAATACTAATATCTTACAGCTCCAGATCTCCCCTCACCCAGGCTGAGCTGGACCAGTGGCAGGAGAATATAGAGGAGAGAGGCTTGGTGACCCTCGGAGACAGGATCTGTAGGAACCAGGAGAGAGATCCAGGGCACAGCTGGACAAACTCAAATGGCAGTGCCCTGCTTGCCTGGCTTTGGGAAAGGGAAGGCACATTTCTCAAGTGCCTACTGTGTGTGAGAAGTGTCCACCAGGGGGTCTCAAATGTGAATGTGAATCCCCTGGGGGCCTTGTTAACATGCAGATTGCCGGGCCCCACCCCCAGAGTTTCTGATACAGTGGGTGTGGGATAAGACCAAGAATTTCCATTTCCAAAACACTCAGATGACGCAGATGCTGCTGGCCCACAGTTTGAGACCCAGGGACAGGCACTCTCTCTAATCCTCCTGCGAACCCTGGGAGGTGCCTGTTTGACCGTCCCATTTTGTAGGTGAGGGGGTTAAGGATCAGAGAGGAGGGGCCTTGCTCAGGTGAGAATGCCTATCCTCTGGCAGCAGGTCCATGAAGGGCCTTCTCAGGGAAGGTCCCAAAGGAGGGTGCTGAATGGAGAGAGTGAGAGAAGATACAAGGCCATTGGGTGGGACAGTGCAGCCCCGTTTGGGACCAGGGTATACGGGAGGGGCCCCTTAGAGCTGAGGAGGCCAACCCTAATGGAAGGGCCTGCCCTTCCCCCTCCTCCTTTCCAATCTTTCTCTTCCTCTCCTTCCTCCTTTATTTCCTCTCCCTTCCTCCCCTCCATCTCCCTCCCCCCCCACCCTTCGCAGACTCTAGCTTCAGTTGTTACTCCAACAGGGCCGCGTCTCCAGCCTCTGAGCCACACTGGAGACACGTGCACTGTAGAATACACCTGAGCCCGGTCCTGGCGCCCCCCAACCCTGGTGAGTGTCCCCCTCCCCCCAGTGAGCTCATCCCTCCAGTGGTCACAACTGGTTCCTCCCAGTCCCCTCACCCTTTCTAAGCCCGTCTCAGCTCTATGTTAGCTCCTGCCTCCTCCAAAATGCCCTCCTGATTGTCCTAGGGCCCCCTGAATCTCTCAAGGACTAAGTTTGGGAGCAGATGAGGGGTGAGAAGGGGAAAGGAGTTGGGGAGGCAAGGAATTGTGCGAACACTCAGATCTCTGAAGGCCTCACTCACTAGGATCCCTCCGTCCCTAGCACAAGGGTGAGGTCATGAAAGGAAGGGATGGAGAATAGCCAGAGAGGGAAGAAACAGGGAGGCAAGAGCTGGGTGTGGGGCCATTTCCCCAAATGGCCTCGGGGGGCAGACCTCAGATCAAGAGACCAGGACAGGTTCAGGGCTCCTCCTGCACATGCAGCTGCCTCTCCACATGGCAGAGTCTATCGTGGCTCCATCCCCAATGCCCACATTCTCCTCCATGCCACTGCCCCCTCCCAAGGCATATCATGAGCACCCCCCTCACCACTGCTGTCCCAATCATCTTGGTCACCTGATGTCCCTACTGCCTAGACTCTTGGTCAGAGGTGCATGTGGGCAGAGCTCGGCAGAGCAGGCAGCCACAAGGAAGCGGATGTAAGCTTGCTGTGAGTCAGTTGTACCACAAAGGAGAAGCTTAAGCAGTGGAGAGGGGTGAGCTCCCTGTCCCCAAGAGTGTGCAAGGAAGGAGCAGGGTGGGCAGGCTTCCAGGTAGTATGTGCCCTGAGGAAAGGTCTTGGTGAGGTTGGCTCCCCCGACTCTGTCCCTAGCTCTGTTTCTGTCTCTCGGTCTCCCTGGCTCTCCACGTCTGTTCCCCTTGCTGTCTGTTCTTCCACGGTACCTGTCTCCCACTGCCTCACTGCCTGGTCCCATTACTGTACTTGGCTCTGTCTTCAGGGCCTGGCCCATCTCAGCTGTTCCCCAAATCCTGGGGTGGGGGACAGTATGAGAAAGAAACTGCAACAGACAAGAACCAATTCAGAGGCAGAAGAACAGACAAGAGTGAAGAGGGGACCTTAGGGACAGGGGCTGGGGAGAGTCATATGGCCAGGGTCACCGAGCCTCCCCAGCCCTGAGGGGAAGACCCTGAAGACAAAACCAGAGCTGGAGGGAGTGGGGTCCACCCATTCCCTCTGCACTGGCTCCTAGCCCTGCTCCTCTCCTTGCCCCTGCAGGAATGTGTGAGCACTTTTATTGTCCCTAAAAATAGCCCTCTGTATTGGGGGCTGGAGTGAGGAATCCTCCTGCTGGGTTCATGTCAGGCATGCCCCAGCCTCTGGGCTCCCATCCACTCTGTCCCCCAGGGTGGAAGCCTCTATGAGCTGCCCCACACCCCTACCCACAGCCAAACATAAGCTTGCATCCCCGCTCCCTTGCATAACACTGCCCTGGCTCCTGGGCCCCAGGACAGGCTCTCAGGGCCCAGGCCCTGCCAGGAGCTGTTTGTAAAAATCTAAGCACCTTGACATTGGGTCTGCTCTTCCTGGTGACACCCATGATCCAGGCTCCCCTGCTCCAGCCTCTTCCCAACTCCCCAAGCTTACTCCCCCCACCCCCACCTCTTCATCCCTCCCACCTCCAGGCTGTGGCTCCTCCATTTCCATCTCCTGCACTGTGATGTCCTCTCTTCTCCCTTCCTGTCCTCCCAGGCCTGGCCTTGGTCCTGCTCCAGCACCCTGTCCCCACTGCACTATTCTGCTCCCCTGGTCCTATCCTCCAGTGTTTGACTCCCCTGCACTCTTCCTGGGCAGATCAGCAAAGGTCTGAGCTGCAGGGGCCTTGAGCAGAAGTTGGCGCTGAGGCACAGCCCTTCTCCAGGGAGGGGGGCACTGGTGGAAAGACGCTGCAGGCTCTGGGGTCCTGCACCCTGCCCTGAAACCTGGACCCTATTGGCCCCTCCATCTCCACTCCCCAGCTTTGGTTTTTTCCCTCTGCACCCTAGGCCTAGAATGCTTCTCAGTTTTAGTCTCCAGGGGAGAGCCCATAAGGTCTCACCTCCTCCTGCCCTCCATTTTCTAGATGGAGGAATTGAGACACAGGGAGGGGAGGTGATGAGCCATTGAGCCCACCGGAAGTGGGCCCTGGGCCTCAGCCATGCTGCATCCTTATGCAGGGTCCCCATCCGCAGAGCTCCAAGCCAGGGCAGGCTCCTCACACAACCTACCACCCCACCCACTCCGCCCGGGCAAGCAGCTTGGCATCCAAAGTTATTTGCCTTTGGAGGGCCCAGGAAGCCAGAGAACAAACATCCGGAGTCTGTGGAACTTCTCCCTTCTCTCTCTCCTCACATCCCAAAGATCTGGGAGCCACTGGCCGTACATTCTCGCACACACAGCCCAGGGCTGGGCAAACGTGGGGCCCGGGAGAGCTCGTGGATTGCTGTGCCTGTGCGTCCACGGAGCTCCTTTGGAAGCCCTGCAGATGGCCTAAAAAGATGGTGGTGCCCACCGTCCCCCCAGGCTCCATGTAAATTTTGTCTTGGAAATAAAAATTAACATTGCTTTCATGTGACTTCTTTTGAGTGCAAAATTCTGGATGCGCTCATCAGAACCGATTCACTCATCACAACCGACCTTTTCTCTCACTTCATGGGAGCTCCTACTTTGCTGGCGACTCAAGCACCTCTGTGGCCTGCCCATCAGTCACCCGTAAATCCTGACCCTAGGTGTCATCACGTGACCACAGCAGATGCTGTTCCTTGAGTCACTAGGAGGACCTCTGCGTGACAGCACATGGGTCTGTGATGCTGTAGGAGCGTGTGTGTGACAGTTAAATGTGTGAGCGCCCCTGTGTCCACACCGGCAGCGACCGTCACAGCCTGTGTCGGTGTCTGTGTGAGCCTGGGTGTGTACAGGGAGTGTGCGGCTGTCTGAGGGACTGGGAGTGCACCCCCGGCTGGCTTTGACTCCAAGTGAGTGAATGAGTGCGTGGCTGAGAGTGTTGCCCTCTGTGCATGCGGGGTTCTGAGTCTCCTCCTCCGTGTACCCTCATCCCCTCTGCCAGACCTGGGCTCACACCTTTACTCTGCCACGTGTCAGCTGTGTGGCATTGGACAAGTCTTTTAACCTTCCTGGTGCCTTCTCCCAGCACTGCTGAGAAGACTGAACTGGAACCATACAAGCCCTGCCTAAGCAGGCTCCCAGCAGGGGACTAGGCTACCTCTGTGCACGTTAGAAAGAGGTGACCCCAACCACCCGGGCAAATGCAGCCCTGAGGGGCAAGGGCTGGCGGTGGGAAATGGGCTGGGTGTCCGTGCCACCCACCTCTGTGGGAGCCCCTGTGCAAGGTACGACCTGTGGGGTTAGAAGCAGCGGCTCTGCAGGCGACCAAGAGACAGCAGCTCCCTATCTTCCTGCCCCCACTCCAGGTGTGCAGCCTGGGGTTAAAGGGTCTCTGACACTGGGACTGGGGTGGACATGTTCCAGATGAGGCTCTGAGGATACCACCCCCTCTGAACTTCCCCCAAGGTTTGTCCCCTCCACCCCTCCCTCCCCAAAGCCTGAGAGAAGGCCCTCCTGAAGTCATGAGGAGGGCAGAGAAGACCTGGGATGCAAAGACCAGCTAGCTGGCCGGAGGCTCAGAGACTCAGTTGAACAGGGGCTCCCCCAGCCCAACTCCCACGGTCAGACAGGGAGACTGAGACACAGAAAAGACCAGGGACCTTCCTGGGGGCACAAGTGAGCCTGGTCAGTCCACGCTTCTCTCTCAAGGCCTCTCCCTGCAGCTGGAGTTGGGCTATTCAAGCTTTGGACTCTGTTGGCTCCGAAGTGGAGCCCAAGGGAATGGGTAGGGGTCCCGAGAGACGGTGGGCACTTCCAGACCTGTGTCCTCAGCTGTTGGTATCCACCCCCACTCTCCTTACCCGGGCCAGATCCCCTACTGGTGTGATTAACCAAATTATGAGGGGTTTTTTTCTTAAGTAAATTGCATCGGTCTAATTGAATGAGGCTGCAGGGGCCTGGGCTGGAGGCTGGCAACGGGTGAAGATGGCAGGAGCCCGGGAGGGGAGGGTGTGGGAGCAAGTGGGGGGTGCACTAACAACCCTATGCTGGAGACAAAGGGGTGCAGACATAGGAGGACATAATATCACTCATTCAGTACACCCTCTCTGCACACCCCCCGCGTCCCTATCACTCCATGTGCCTGGGCCAAGGGATGTGAGGAATGTGCTCCCCAAGAGACCAGTGATCATTTGCTTAGCGCCAGATATTGTTCATTTAAAAGCACTATTTCATGTAATCCTCCCAACAGTCCCATTCACTACTTGAGGGAATTGAGGCTCAAAGATAAAATGATTTGCTAAATGAGAGAGCCAGACAGGGCTGTCTAATACCACAGCCCTTGCTCTTATCTGGTACTCACAGCATCCCATGGACATGCACCTGCCCTGCCTCCAGGAAGCCTTCCTGGGGAGTGAGGAGGGAGGAGGCCTCACTCTAGCTAGGGCACCATTTCTGGCCCTATCAGGCATTTCTCCTTGTCCACTCCATGTTGGTCAGCAGCTGAGGCTGGGGCTAATCCAGCATGAATTACACACACACCCCATCACCCACAGCACACCCACTATCCTAGTCACTCCCATACAAGGTCCCATTTATCACCCCAGGACAACACACAGGGATGTGATTGCTGTCACCTTCATACGGCATGTTGCACATACTCAGTGATACACAGTCATTTCATGGTGTCCACGGGGTCACACACAATGGGACTGCCACTAGCACCCTCAATGAGGGTGCTCCGTCCTCAATGCCACACACCCTATTCCCCATGTCCACAGTGTCACCTCACACAGCATCATTCACACAGTTCCACTCTGTGGCTCTGTGTGACCCTGTCCCATTTCAGCATCATTCAGGACCTTCTGACCTTAATAAAATCCACCTTTGGTGAAATGATTTAATGTCTGGGATGTACTTTAAAATACTTCAGCAGCCCTGCCTGGTGTAGCTCAGTGCATTGAGTGCAGGCCTGCAAACCAAAGGGTTGCTGGTTCAACTCCTAGTCAGGGCACATGCCTGGGCTGGGGGCCAGGTCCCCAGTAGGGGGCACGTGACAGGCAATCACACATTGATGTTTCTCTCCTTCTCTTCCTCCCTTCCCCTCTCCCTGAAAATAAATAAATAAAATCTTTAAAAAATAAAATAAAATACTTCAACAAAGCAACCTACTAAATGAAAGAAAATGTTTGGAAATCATATGTATAATAAGGGGTTAATATTCAAAATATATTTTTTAAGGTCCTACAACTCAACCATAAAACAAACAAACTGATTCAAAAATGGGCAAAGGACTTGAACAGACATTTCTTCAAAGAAGATATACAAATAGAGAAAATAAGCAAGTGAAAAAGATGCTTAACATCACTAATCATTAGGGAAATGCAAATCAAAACCAAAATGAGATACCACCTCACACCCATTAGGATGACTACTACCAAAAATAAAAAACAGACTTCTAGCCAATAAAGAAGCATAGGTAGATACACTTTGCCTCCTCACACAACAAAAAGAAGGACAACAACAAATTTAAAAACAAAAATAACCAGAACTGTTGAGAAAAATCTAACTGTATGGAAGTCTGACAAACAAGGAGTTAAAGAAGAAACATTCATTCAGACTGGTAGGAGGGGTGGAGATGGGCAGCCAGGGCAGAGAGGACTCCAAACAAGGTGGTGGCTGGAGAACCAGACAGTCCCACATTTGTGTGCAGATAAACGTGGAGGAACAACCGGGGAGCAAGACAGACTGCGCAACCCAGGATTCCAGCAGGGGAAAAGAAAGCCTCAAAACGTCTGGCTGGAAAAATCTGTGGGGGTTCCAGTGTGAGAGAAACTCCCAGCCTCACAGGAGAGTTTTGTTGGAGAGACCTACAGGGTCCTAGAATATACAAACCCACCAATCCAGGAATCAGCACCAAAAGGGCCCAATTTGCTTGTGGGTAGTGGAGGAAGTGACTGAAAGCCAGCTGAGAGCTGAGCAAACAGCACTATTCCCTCTCTGACCCCTCCACCACATATAGCACCACAGCACAGCAACGTGGGTTGCCCTGCCCCATGAAAACGTAAGGCTCCACCCCTTACAATGTAACAGGTGCACCAAGACAAAGAAATATGGTCCAAATAAAAGAACGGATCGAAACTCCAAAAATAGAACTAAGTGATGAAGAAGGCCAACCTATCAGACCAAGAATTTGAAACGCTGGTAATCAGGATGCTCACAGAAATGGTTGATTATAGTCGCAAAATTGAGGAAAAAGTGAAGGCTATGCAAAGGGAAAAAAGAAAAGTATACAGGGAACCAACAGTTAAGGGAAGGAAACCAGGACTCAAATCAGTGATTTGGAACAAAGGGAAGAAATAAACATTCAAGTGGAACAGAATGAAGAAATAAGAATTCAAAAAAATGAGGAGAGGCTTAGGAACCTCTGGGATAACTTTAAATATTCCAACATCTGAATCATAGGGGTGCCAGAAGAAGAAGAGGAAGAACAACAAAATGAAAACTTATTTGAAAAAATAATGAAGGAGAACTTCCCCAGTCTGGCAAAGGAAATAGACTTCCAGGAAGTCCAGAAAGCTCAGACCCAAGGAAGCACACACCAAGGCACATCATAATTGCATTAGCCAAGATTAAAGATGAGCAGAGAATCTTAAAAGCAGCAGGAAAGAAAGAGAGAGTCACCTACAAAAGAGTTCCCATAAGGCTATGAGCTGATTTCTCAAAAGAAACCTTGCAAGCAAGAAGGGGCTGGAAAGAAGTATTCAAAATCATGAAAGTCAAGGACCTACATCCAAGATTACTTTATCCAGCAAAGCAATTATTTAGAATGGAAGGGCAGATAAAGTGCTTCCCAGGTAAGGTCAAGTTAAAGAAGTTCATCATCATATGATGATGCCCTTATTATATGAAATGTTAAAGGGACTTGCCTAAGAAAAAGACCAAAAATATGAACAGTAAAATGATAACTCACAACTATCAACAACTGAACCAAAAAACAAAAAACAAAAAATGAGCTAAGCAAACAACTAGAACAGGAACAGAATCACAGAAATGGAGAAAGCATGGAGGGTTATCAGCAGGGAGGAGGATGGGGAGGATGAAGAGGAGAGAAGGGAAAAAGGTACAGGGAATAAGAAGCACAGATGGTTGGTACAAAATAGACAGGAGGAGGTTAAGAGGAGTATAGGAAATGGAGAAGCCAAAGAACGTATATGTATGATCCATGGACATGAACTAAGGTGGGGGAATGCTGGAGGGAGGATGGATGCTGGGCAGAGGGGAATAAAAGGGAGGGGAAAAAATGAGACAACTGTAACAGCATAACCAATCAAATATACTTTAAAATTTTTTTAAAATAAAAAACAAAAAAGAAACAGAGAATAGCAAGTGCTGATGAGGATGTGGAGAAATTGGAGCCCTTTTAGTACACTATTGATGGGAATATAAAATGGTAAAGCCACTATGGGAAACAATGTGATGTTCCTCAAAAATTTAAATAAAATTAGCATACAATCCAGCAATTCCACTTCTTGGTGTATATCCTAAAGAATTGAAAGCATAATGTGGAAGAGATTTGAAGACATATTTGTACAGCCATGTTCATCGCAGCATCATACACAACAGCCAAAAGGCGGGGACAAACCAAGTATTCATCAAGGGATGAATGGATGACGGTGTGGTGTATACATGCAATAAAATATCATTAAGCCTCAAATAGGAAGGAAATTCTGGCACAAGTGACAACATGGATGAACCTAAAGGACATTCTGGAAAGTGAAGTCAGCCAGTCACAATAGGACAAATACTGTATGATTCTACTAATATGAGGAGCCTAGAAGAGTCAAATTCATGGACACGGAAAGGAGAGTGGCGTTGCCAGGATCTGGGGAGAGGGGAGCTCTTTGATGGGTGTAAGTTCTGTTTCGCAAGGTGAAAACGTTCTGGACATTGGCAGCACATCAATGTGCACTTACTTAACACTACTGAACCATGTGCTTAAAAATGGTTAAGATGGTAAATTTTATGTTATATATGTTTTACCACAATTTAAAATTTTTTCAAGTTAATTGAAACAAGTCTTTATTCACTTTTAATATCAGAAAATTAAAACTCTTATGGTGAAAGAGAAGTAGAGAAACATCAATGTGCGAGAGAAACATTGATTGGTTGCCTCTCGCACACACTGGGACAACCAATCAATGACTGGGGACCGAACCCACAGCCCAAGCATGTGCCCCGACCAGGAATCAAACTGGCGACCTTTCAGTTTGCAGGATGATGTTCAACCAACTGAGCTATACCCGTCAGGGCTTAAAAACTTTAAATAAAATACTTTAGGAAAGAAAAATGAAAAAAAAAAAAAGGAGGAAGGAGGGATCGGTGAACTAAATGTATCCATACCTTGGTAACTTAGATTTGGGTGATGGACATATGGCAAGTTTATTATATTCTCCTTTCTATTACTGTTTTTAAATATTCCATAATAAAAAACTGTACTCTCCTTTGAGCTCACAGCCCTTTCCAGGGCCCATGCCCCTTCTCTGCACCCCGACACAGACAGCGCTTCAAAGGCCTGACTATGCTGACTTCACCTCCCTCTCACCATCTGCCCAGGCCATCTGGCTAGTGGCCCCACCTTTCTTTCTAATCCTCACCCGAGGGTATGTTTACTGATTCTAGAGAGAGAGGAAGGGAGAGATACTGATGTGAGACAGAAACACTGACCAATCGCCTCCTGCACACGCCCCTGTGGGGGACTGAACCCACAACCCTTTGGTGCACGGGATGATGCTTCAACCAACCAAGCCTCCCGGCCAGGGCTCCGACACGGTTCTTGTCCGACAGACCTGTGCACGTGGCCCAGTCCAGCACAGCTGCCCCATCACCCTCACCTCACTGTGCAGCAACATCCCTCTTCCTTTGAACCTCTCCCCTACCACACTCCTGGGCTCCTCCACCTCCCTGGAGGCTCCTCCTCTGCATCTTTGCTGCTCCTTTTCACACCCCAGGCCTAGATGATGGAGTAGGCGGGACTCAGGGATTGGGCTCAGACCTTACCTCTCCAGCCAGATACACTGTTTCATAAACCAGCTATGCCTGCCAACTCCTAAACAGATCCCCAGCCTGGCCTCTGCCACTCACTGGACCTCTTCACCTGGGTGTTTGACTCATGACCAAAGAGGTTTCATTTCTGCCTCCTTGCTCTCTCCCATCCCGGTAACCCTGACTTCCCCCAGTCTTCACCCACCTTGGTAACATCTCCACCTTCCATCACTTGGTTCTTCAAGTGAGACACCTGGGAGCCGTCCCCCATTTCTCCTCTGGCTCGTCCTCTCACTTGTCAGCAGGTCTTGTCATTTCTACCTTCCAAGTATCTCCAAAGTTCATCAATTTTTCTCCAAGTCTCCTGCCACCCCCTTAGCCCAGGTGCCACTGCCTGGGCTGCAGTAGCCTCCAGCCTGTCTGTCCACCTCCTCTCAGCCCTTCCAAGTCGTCCTTCACACGCGCTCTGCTGCCACAGGAGTCCTTCAAAATCACAAACTGAGGGGTGTCCCCTCCCTTGCTGAGCCCACCGGGGTCTTCCCATGACAGTGTCATACACAGGACCATGTGCTCACATTTCACATCGTCACAACCATCACACACAGCATCACACGTGCAATGTCAGGCGCAGGGTCACATAGCATCACACACTGGTTTTCACACACCTTTGACGTTGTTCTGTGTCACACTCTCGGTTGCACACTCAGCCTCGCTATGTGCCTGGGGCACACACTCAGCTTCACAATTCCGTATCAGACACTTCAGCCACAAACTCAGCACCATACCTGTCGTCACACAGGGTCCTCCGTCCATGATTCCGTATTTGATCCTCCTGATGTCACACCCTCAGTGCCACATACTTGGTATCACCCAGCATCACAAAACCAAAGTCACTCAGTGTCACCATGTTATACACTTGGTGGCATACCCACTGTCTCACAGCCTTTGACCAGTGGTGTTACACACTTGGTGTCACTCACTGTCACACCCAGTGTCACACTCAGTGACTCACCCCTCTTCCCTCGGCATCCCATGATTGAGGTCACACGTCACAAGCCCAGTGTCACACACTCAGAACACCACCTGCCCCACAATCAGTGCCTCAGTGTCACCTTGACATCCTTCTGGGTGCCACAGGCTCCCTTCTCCCCCACCACACAAGGCAGTCGCCAGAGCTGCTGCCCCTTGTCAAAGTTGCTTCCTGTTGTTGTGCTCCACGTCCTCAGCCACTGCCTGTTCCCAAGGATTTCCTGTTGTCAGGGCCCCCGCCAGGCCTGGCCCAGCCTGGGACACACAGCCCAAAGCCCCAGAGCTGGCCAGCGGAACCCGGGGCCCCTCTGCCTCTCATTCTGGCTGGACCCATGGGATTTGCCCCCTGTTCAGTCAGCCTTGCCCAGTCTCAGCTTGTGCTTCCGTGTTCCCAGCTTGTCCTGGCTCCACCAAAAGGGCCTCTGCACCCTGCCCTTCTCTCAGAGTGCTCAGGCCTGTGCTTCCCGGGAGGGGCACCTGTGGGCAGCCTGGAAGAAGCTGACTACACTGTCTGAATAGCTTGGGATAAGAGCCTAGTCGGTCTAAGGGCTCAGTCTGAAGCTGCTGGGAGCCAGAGGAGGGGGACAGATAGTGGACAGGGAAGGACAAAGGGTTAGGGGGTTAGAGAGTTAGGGAAGGCTTCCCAGAGGAAGGCAGCTGACAGCTGGAAATTAGAGGAAGAAAAAAATGGCACCCCAGGTGGGGGCGCCAGACTGGAGCAAAGGCTTGGAGGCAGGAACCAACGAGAGCAGGGCTGACAAGGATGAAGGGATAGGAAGTGAGAAAGGAGAAGTTTATATTGTGGGATTTGGAGAGAAACCAGTTTCTCTCCTCTCCTCCAAACCAGCATTCAGATTCTGGCTCCAAGCAGGAGCCTCAGGGCACACCCTTCCTGCCCTGCCTTTGGGCCCCACAGATTGCCCCCAACAGCTGCCAAGCCCCCTCACCTCCTGCCCCAGGCCATCCCGCAGGAAGGACATGCAGAGGCCAGCACACGCTCCCCACACGGCCTGAGATAAATATTTCCCGAGAAACGGAACTTATTCTCTCTGTGTTTACAGCCAAGGGCCAGGCGGGGGTGGGGGAGGGGCCGGCCAGAGGAACCTCATCCTGGACCCAAAGCACCTAGCCCAGCACTGCCTCAGACTGGCTGTGTGCCTCTGAGCCAGTCCCTAGCTCTCTCTGAGCCTCCATTCCACACCCGCAACAAGCCAGACCTCCCTGGGCCTGGTCCTGCACACGAACCTCGCCCAGTGTCAGCTCGTGGCTTCTCTGGGTGTTAAGTCTCTGGTGTTGATGTCTACTGTTCAGACTAGGCTTCTCTGATGACAAGACCTGTGTCTGCCCATCTCTGCCCTGTCCTCAGTTAGTCAGGGGTATGAACAGATGGATGGACAGCCAGACAGAGAGGCGGGCTGGAGTGGCAGCTGAGACCGCCTCCCCAGCCCCAAGTCCCTGCACACCCCAGGCCTGTGCAGCCCAACAGGTGCTCACAGACAGATGGCGGGGCCTTGGGGCCCCTACGGATGCCAGATGCTTCGCTGAGTTGTTGACAGCGGCTCCCTTGGGGCCATGGGGCATCATTGAAGCCACTTGCTCCTGATGTGCAGAATCCAGGAGGAGGCTGGCACATCTGCCAGTGAGAAGCACTCACTCAAGACTCTTAAAGACAGACCTGAGAAGTCCCGCCTATAGCAGCCCTTCCAGACTCACCCCCATGCTCCCTGCCTAGTCACCTGGGCTCCAATGACATGTCGACCCTTCTCCCAGAGGGATGGATACCCTAGCACAGGATGCTCCTTTCACCTGCAAAGCCTTTCTCCACCCCCACGGCAGTCCTACCTCACAACACCCCCTGGGCTCCCAGCCCTACCCATCACTCTGTCACCATGCCAGACCCACTCATTCACCATCCGTGACCTCAGCCTCAGCCTGGACTCTGAGACCAAGCGGTCCTTAGCCCAGGACGCACAGCAGAGAGTGTTTGGAGCTGGTCTCTCAACACTGAACCAGCCTCCCACATTCCCTTCTAGGGCTGAGTCCTTGCACCAGGCCCCCTCTCTGCTGTCCCCAGTCCTGTGCTGGTCCTTGTGCCTTCAGGCATCCTCTCAGAAGCTGACCACACGAACTTGTCTGATGGTCCAGTTGATCTCTCATCAGTCAGCGGCCTTTACCCTCCCCATCCTTCAAAGTTCCAAGGCTTCCTCTACCAGGAAGTCTCCAAGACTGCCACCAATCCAGCAACTTCCCCCTCTGGGAACTACTTGACCCCCCTCACAGTTCTTCTCATTCAATCAAACATTTATTGAACATTTACTACATACCAAACTTGTGCCAAGCCCCACATGGACCCAGGAGAGACCAAGGAGACAGCCCTGGTTCCTACCACTCAGGTGTTTACAACTGCATGGGAAAAGATATTAACCACCCAGGACAACAAGTTGCCTGACTGTTAGCTCAGGGAAGCTTGGGGGCTGTGAGTGCCCAGGAAAGAGGGGAAACTGACTTGGCCTGAGGTGGAGAGAGCAATCTGAGAGGACTTCACAGAGGAGGTGACATCTAAAAGAGAGTAGTTGAGGGGGAAAGTGGGAATGTCACTCCAGAGAAAAGGGTCAGTTCGAGCAAATGCAGGGAGGCCAAGAAGAGCTGGTGTCCTGGGGAGGGAGCACTGCCATGTCTGCAGCTTAGGGATGAACATGGCGGGGCCCCGCGGGCAGGGCTGGTGATGCCACCCAAGGGGTCTTTACTTATCCCATGGGCAGCCATGGAGGAGCCAGTGCGGGCAGAGCGTTCAGGTGCTCAGTGTGGACACCTGCGCCCTTGCCTGTGTCTGTCCCTCCCCCAGCTTGGGGCACCCAAGCCCCCGTCTGGGCCCTGAGAGCTGACACAGAGAGGGCATGGACCCAGTGTGCTGGGTTCACTACAGGAACCACCTCAGCCCTGACACCCAGAGCGAACAATGACCCTGTCCCCAAAAGAGGATTCCAGGCTGAGTTGAAGAGCCCCACCCCCAGGCCGGCCAGCTGGTGCAGGGGCCAGGAAGCCATCCCAGCGGGTGCGCTGACCAGACGACTGCTGGGGGGGGTGGGGGGGTGCAGGCAGCCCTGCTCCCTGGCTGTCACGCCGCCAGTGCTAAGAGAATGTGCGGTGCCCACAGAACCTTCACGAACCCCAGCTCAGCCCTGTGGTGCACCCTGTCTCACAGGTCACAGCCTAGTCCCGGCTCCAAGGAGCTCACCCTTGAGGGAAGCAGGGAGGGTGCCCGCTGCCTTTGAGGACCTGCTGTGGTCCAGGAACTTCACACATGCTGTCTTTGTGACTTCTCCCAGCAGCAATTCCATCTAATTATGTCTAATAAGTGATTATGTCCAATAATGATGGAGCTTCTTATCCCTTTGACAGGTGAGGGAGCAGATGTTCAAGCTGGTTAAGGTACTGGCCCAAAGTCTCACACCCAGGATGTGGTGAAACTGGGACTTGAACTCATGCCCATTCGACCTCACAGTCCATCCGCCAGATGAGGCTGTCTTGTCTCTCCAGCCTCCACCCTGACAGGAGGGTTCTTGTCATCTCCCCATCCCTCTTCCCTCTTTCCCTCCAGCTGTCCCCATAGTCTAAGCAACATCCTAGAGCCCCTACTCTCTCCAGTCCTGTCCTTTCTATGTTGGGGAGTCCTCAAGGGTGGCAACCTATCTCTCCCGGCAGAACTGAGCGTGGGTCTGGCGCTCAGATGCAGTACTAACTGGACCCAGAAACAGAGTAGGCTTTGCCGAGAGGCCAGACACCTGCCATCTTCTGGGTGAGCATGGGGTTGGGCAGGGGCAGGACAGAGCTGAGGGCTCGTAGACGAAGATCCTTGGTCTGAAGAGGATGGGGCTGCAGGATCCAGACAAAGGAAAGGTGGAGAGAGAATAGAGACAAAGGGACCAATTGGGGATGGCCCAGGGAGGCCCCATGGCAAAGGTGAAGCTTGGCAGGGCTGGGAAGGAGGGGCAGAATTTGAACTTGTGGGGAGCAGGGCCAAGGGCCTAGGCAAAGGGGGCTGTGCCTAGAGGCATAAACAAGGAGCCTGGGTGTGGCGTCTTCTCTCAGGGCCCAGCTCCCATTGCCCAGGAGGGTCTCAGCTTCTCCAAAGCCCTCTTCCTTCATGGCTTCCCGGGAAGATGACAAATGCAGTCTTTCCTGGCGGGTGGCAGTGGCTGCTGAGACACTGCTGGCTCCCAGGCACGCCATCTGTCCCAGCCCTGGGAGAGCCCCGCCCCACAGGGAATGGCCATAAATAAATTAATAATGACTTTCCAGCCCCCCACCCCCACCCCAGCTCCCAGCTGAAGGGATATTCTCAGGGCTCGGTGCCATGTCCCAGCAGCGAGCCCATGCTGGCCCCTACCCCCGCCCCCAGGCCCTGTGTGGGCCTCTCCTTTCCCAGTCTCACTGAAGGCTGGGAGAGAATGAGTGTGGGTCAGGCAGGAGACATACCTGGGCTCCACTCTCAGTTCTGCCTGGACTCACTCACTGTGTGACCCAGCAGGCCTCAGTTCCCCCAGATGTGAAAGAATAACAGCCTCTACTCATAGGGAGGTTGGGAGGGTGAGCAGGGAAGTGGGTCTGAAGCTCCTGGCACAGAGGAGAGGCTGATACAGCAGCAGCCTCCCCTTCCTCTCAGCCTGGCCTGGGCACGAGAGTGGCCTCATGCTGGTCTTGTTGCTTGGTCCACCTTACATACACCCTCCTCCATGCCTGCCTTTACCACCCCCAGCCCGCCCAACTTCTGCCACTCAAGGCCCCTTTGAGCACTGAAAACTCCTAAGAGGCACCTCAAGGCAAGGTCAGGGGTTAGGGATGGCAGCTCTCATTTCAAAGGAAATGCGCTCAGTAAGACTGAGAAACGAGAAAAAGCACAGTCCCCGGGCTCAAGGAGCTCACGGTTCAGAGGGGAAGCCGTACAGAGCCACATAGTGGAGAAGACAGGGCACTAATGGCACAGACATCAGATGCCCAAGTGTCTGGCTGCCCGGGCAGGAGAGCTCAGAGGAGGGAGTGCAGGGCTAGGAGGGCTTCCTGGAGGAGAGGAGGCTAGAGCTGAGCCCAGAAGGATTTGGGAAGCTGAGGCAGGAAGAGGCCAGCAAGAGTGGTTCTAGGAGGCAGGAATGGGTGAAAGCAGGTCTGTGGCCTGGCTGGGGCGGCAGAGGAAGCAGGGGGGTGGGTAATATAGTGACTTTTTGAGCAGAAAAATGACCAGCTCAGGTTTGTGTGTTAGGAAGATCCTTCTGTCAGCAACATGGAGGCTGGGGGCAACCAAAAGCAGACAGCAGTGATCTGTCCAGGGGGAAGATGATGAGCCTCAGACTGGGGCAGGCAGCAGGAATGGAGAGGAGGAGACACATTCACGAAATACTTAGGCGGAGAATCCATGGGAAATTGTTGGATGAGGGTAGGGAGGATGAGGGAGGAGTCCCAAAATGACTCTCAGGTGACCTGGGCCAATCCTCAGTGGGAGGAAATCCCAGGCAGGAATAGGGTGGGGTTGGTGGTCTTGGTGTGGGGTGACCCTGGGCTGGAGGGTGTGGGGCTTGGATTCGGCTCCAGCCTCCCAGTTCTCCCAGGGGTGGGGGCAATGCTCAGACTGACCCGCAGCCTGTGTCCCCCAAGCCCACCCATTCCTCCCTCTGCTGAGCTCTCACCTCCAGTTGGGTGTCTCTACTTCCTGGGGGCAATGGCTCCTGTGCAAGGAAGTCCTGGTTGGCTGCAGAGACAAAAAGGCCAGGGGCTCAGGCCTGCCAGTCTTTCTCCCCAGCCTGTTCCCCCACCCAGGCCCCAGCAGACCCTGGGCTTCTTGTTCACAGGCAGCCTCATCCAGGGAACCCAACTTGATTGCACCTTGCTCTCTCCCCACACCCTTTTCCTGCTCCCTGCTTCCCTGGGCACCTCTAGCTCTGGCATATTTTCTGGCTCTCAACTGTGAGAACAAGGGCCAGCTCTTTCCTTCAGCCAGGGGCCCCTCAGAAGTGGAATCTACTACATTTTTACCCCTTCCGAGGCCCCCTCCACTTCTGCTTCTCTCCAAGGAACTTCACTAGCCCTCTCTAAGCCTCAGTTTCTCCATCTATTAAGGGGATTTGTAGTATCCAGCTGACACAGTCATTGAGCTGGGCTCCCAGCTAGGGTTGCTGTGAATCCTAAAGGTCTACAATTGTGTGTGAGCCTGCAACCCCAGCCAGGCACCCAATTGTCTGGGCTCCAAATGGACCCCCAACCCATGTCCCAAGGGCACCACTTCCACAGCTCCCTGAATGCGGATGGACCCACCAAAGACCACTCATTTGATCTCCAGGGTTCCACCAGCCCAGTGGCATCCAGAAATCCCAGTCTTTCTGGGAGGCACTGCGCAGGGGCCGGCTGCCCCTCCCCACCCCCACCTGACAAGCATACCCAGGCATGGGACAGACACAGGCATTGGGATATTCTGAGCCTGGCTTCGTTCCCGTCAGCTGCTGGCCGCCATGCCAGCCTGGCGCGGGCGCAGGGGCTGATTTGATTTGGCAGCCTCAGAAGCTTGTGGTAGGGACAGGGAGGGGGAGGGAGGATGAGACACCCATCCCTGCTAGGAAATAAACAGCCTCAGGCCCTCAGCAAGCTTCGGGGAGGGCACAGTGTGTTATGGGGAGCGCTGGGTTCCCTGCCTGGTGCCCCCCTCTTCTCATCCAGACCCTGGACACCTGCCCATGCCTGCTGGAATCTATGGCTCTCCTTGGGTCACAGGGGTGACAATAGCTGCAGCTGGTGTGTGGATGCTTGTGGTGTGGCTGTGGCAGGGTGTCTGGTTATCTCACATGTCCTTGCGTCCTGTGGGGGTCTCCCTGTTCAAGCACGCCTGCGGCTCGGCTTGAGCATGGCCCAGGGTGATGGGGAGCGATGCGTGCAGAGCAATGGTCTAGACGTGGCTCTCTCCCAGGGTGACTGGGCTGCACAGCTGGGCCTCTATGGACCAGGATGAGGCCAGGACGTGACAAGGTCACCTACTGCCTGAGGCCACTGTAGGGCCTGGTGTGCACTGGCTCCGACCTGCTCCTCCCTCTGTGCGATGACCCTGCTAACCCAGCCATGTCCGGCAGAGGAAGTGACGAGGGCTGAGATAAGTGCCTGACCCCAGGGCCCATCCATTTTGTTCACAAGCCTGAGCCTTCTTTCCCATGCAGCCTCTGATGCTCCATCGGCTAAGCTGCCTGGGGCAGCCCCCTCCTGTTCCCTGAGAGGGGGCAGCCATTTTCACTTGATTTTCCAACTGCCCCTCACCCTCTGGTTTCCTGTGTCCAACTTCAAGCATAGGAAGGTGGACAGGGTGAGGAGCCTCGGCTAGGCTTTCACAGTCCCCCCACAAGCCCCCTCCCACCTGCTGCCCATACCACCACCCCCCCCACCACCCTGTGGTAAGAGCAGGCAGGCTCTCCCCTCCTGGGGGCCTCAGGTATCTGCACCGCCCTAGGGATCTGGCTTCACAGCCTGCAGCTACAGACCTGCTGCTGGGGGCCAGGGGCTCTGGTTCTCTGGCCTCGGGTGTGGGGTCAGATCCCAGTCCCAAGGGGCCCACAGGCCAGGGCTGTGCCCCAGACACCAGCCAGGAGGTCAGGGGAGGGTGGAGCCTGCTTTGGGGAAGACGAAATGTCTCATCTGTCACCACCTCCTCATTGTCCCACTGTCCTCTGGGGACCTCAGGGCTCTCCCCACCCAGCCACAGGAAGCCGAGCCCCTCCTGGAGACAGAAGGAGGGAACACTGAAGGAGGGGCTCCAGGACTAGGGGGAGACTCAGCCGTGTCCTTGGGGTCACAGAGGTGGAACCTAGGCTCATAGAACTCAGGCGTCACAAAGGGTCTAGCAGGGGTGTCCAACCTTTTGGCCTCTCTGAGCCGCACTGGAAGAAGAAGCATTGTCTTGGGCCACACATTAAATCCACAAACATGAAGGAAAACAGAAAAATCTCATAATGTTTTAAGTAAATTTACGATTTTGTGTTGGGCCACATTCATAGCCATCCTGGGCCACATGTGGCCCACAGGCTGCGGGTTGGACACCCCTAGAATGAAGACAGTTTGCAGCGAGGTCCTGGGGGGCTTCCTGGAGGAGGTGTATGGTACTTCAAAGGAAGAGAACACTAGGTTCCAGGACAGCCTCCTAACTATGAGATATAGATTTTGACCTGGGACTTGTATGTACTTGGCATATGTCCATGTGTACATGGGTACATATCCCAGTCACGGGGTCCTGAGCCCTGGTGTGTGTCCCAGGCTGTGTCTGCCCAAGGTAGGGGTCTGCCAGGCAGCAGGCACAGTGACAGAGAAGAGAGTAACCTTGGCAAGGAAGAGGAAGGAAGAACAGCTGAGGGCTGAGGAAAGAAGTCTGTTATGTTGGTCATAACACAGTCCTCAAACCCGAGACGCCTGACGCCAAGGGCCGTGTGCTTCCAAGACCCAGCCCTGCCATGACCTACTGTGCAACTTCCCCTCTGAGGACTTCCGCTCTCTGAGCTGCCTTCCCCATCTGAAGATTAAAAGGTCGGACTTGATCTCCTAGGACCCTTCCACGTCTATCTTTTGAGAGAGACTGGCACACGAAGAACAGCCAAAGATGCAGACTACAGAAGGGTGGGGCAAGAGCCTGAGGGAAGCGGAGAGGAGAATGAGGAATGGGACAGCGGGAAGGGGAGAGTGGCTGAGGGAGGAGAGGAGAACCCAGGGAGGCCCATTAGGGGCTGGGCAGCTGAGGAGGGGCTCCCTGCTGGGGACCCTAACCTCAGGGCCAAGACAGGAGGTGGTAGACAATGGGGCCTTGTGGTTGACAGGGAGCAGCTGCCACCACCCCATCTGCTTTCTGGCCTGTGGGAGGAGAAAGATGGAGAAGTGACAGGCAAGGGCTTTGCCCCGATAACCTGAGCCCTGCCTCCACTCTTGCGCTCCAAGTGTTTCAGAGGAAAGGGGGTGGCACCCAGGAAGGGACTCAGGAAGCCATGTTTCAGGTCCTGCTGGGCTGTGTGACTTGGGGGCCGCTCCCAGCCTCCATCACCTGATCTGCAAATCAGGCGGTGGCACCGGGCTTCTGAGGAACCCAGCCGGGGCAGGCTCTCCGGAGATCTGAGACCCTTCCTCCAGCTGGGGCGTTTCCTCCTGACTCTGGTGTGGGTACGGAGGCATATGCACAAATCGAAAGGCAGGAAGCCTCTGGACAGATGGGCTGGCCTTGTGCCTGCACCACAGGGAAGTACCCCTTGGTCATCAGCCCTCCAGGCATCCCGGCCTCGGACACCCCCTTCCTTAAACCCTTCTCACAGCCACCCCCAGGGCGCAGGCAGGGTTCTCCCTCCTCAGCCTGCTCTCAAGCGGTGCTGATGGGTCACTGGCCAGTGCCCACACTGGCCCTCCAGCTGCCCTGCCCTCTGTCCTGCCCTCTGCCCTAGTCGGAGGCCCTGCACTTCGGGCCCTCACAGGCAGAGGTGTGTGTGTTTCCGTGTCTGGGTCCAGGAAGTGTTCGTGTCCTGTTTTCCCCCTCAGGCCAGGCTGTCAGGGAGGCTCGGTGAACAGGCCTCTCCTTCCCCTCCGATGACATTTCTGACTTTAGGGGCTGGGAGGCGAGGGCGCTCCTCTCTCTGCCACAGTCTGAAATGGTGGGGGGGGGGAGGGTGGAGGCAGGGGGATGAAGGAAATGACCTCTTACCCTGAATGCTTAGGGAGTGGCAGCTCTCACACGTGTGCACACACACCAGTTCTGTTGTGCCAAGAGGAAGCATGTGCGCCCCAGGTTAGGAGGGTCTCATTTTCCCTCTAATGTAAGCTCAGCCCTCCCTGGAGGTGGGGGGACCACCTGCCGCCCCACGCTGTCTGTCTCCATTGCTTCTTGTTCTGTTTTAATAACTGAACATCGACATTAACAAGGCAGGTGGTTGCAGCTCTTCCCAGCAGCCCCATTTAGAATCATTGAATCATCAAATCATCAAATCCTAGAATCCTAGAATGTCTGCATCTTTGGCATCTTAAAGTCATAGAATGTCGGAACCACACAACCACGCCTCCACACAGCCCTGGCTGGGAGCTGAGAGTCGTGGACTGCTAGAACTCCACGGTCAGACGGCGCTCGATTCTGCCATCCATCCGCAGAGCTCACAAACTCCCTGGAGATATTGACCCCAACTTCCTCCTGTTACAGATGAGGAAATGCAGCCCAGAAAACGGCCCCGTACAAGATTATCAGAGTGGAAGCCAAGCAGGGCCCAGCCGAGAGATTGCAAGATGGGACCTTAACACTTCGGTGTTCCGGAAACTGCGAAACCTGTCTGAAAGTTACCCTTGGCTCCTGCAACTCCTTCGCCCTTCCCCTCCCCTTGCCCTGTACCTAGGCTCCCCAGATAAAGGCAGTCATAGATGGGGAAAGCCTGAGGGGCCAACTCCCTCAGGGTGGAGGACAGGAAAGGTCACCAGCCAGAGGGCAGGCTCCCGGAGGAGGTGCGCTGATCACAAGACCGGAAGGTCCTGGACCCCCCAGGGTGGGGCTGCGCCAGAGGCAGAGCTTCCAGGGGGCTAGATCCAAAGTGGAGGGAGGCAGTCAAGGCTCCCAAGTGATTTTAGAACCATCACGTATGTTTAGCATTTTCATAAATTTACATTTTAACTCATTTTGGGATGTATGCATACATCTTTGGATTTGAATTTTATTAAATATTACATTTCACGGATTGTTTTAATTTGTGAATCCTGAACGCTCTTTGCCCAGGGCAGATCCAAGTCCCCCTGCTACGCAGGCGTGTCCAACCTGCGGCCCGTGGGCCACAGGAGGCTCAAGATGGCCCTGAATGCGGCCCAACACAAAATCACAAATTTACTTAAAACGTTATTAGGCTTTTTTTGTGATTATGTGTCACAATGTATTCAGACAACTCTTCTTCTTCCAATGTGGCCCAGAGATGTCAAAAGGTTGGCCACCCCTGCCATGTAGCAGATGGAGCATGGTCCAGGTCTCCTGGTCTCCATTTAGCCCCAAAGCTCCTGACAGGGGAGGCCTTCCTGAGACCTCTGGGTCCTTAGAGGGCCCTGGCGCGGGCCCAGGCATCTGCCCTCAATTCCTGTCCCCCCTCGCCCAGATACCAGGGGCAGCATTCTCTCTCCCCCCTCACCTCTGCAGCTGACCAGCTCCCTCTCCCACTCCTCAGTCCTCTTCTCCCCTCCCCTCCATCCTTGACATTTTCTTGTGTCAGCCTCATCACCCCTTGTCTGGACCACGCTGCCCTAGTCTCCACACAGACAGACAGACAGCCTCCCCCTTCACTCCTTCTATGTTCTCCACCCACAGCCCAGGGGGCTCCCTAACACACAGGGTGGTGCCATCCCTGCTCAGCTTCCAACTCTTCACCCAGTGCCCGGTTCCCTCGGGAATATGTTCAAGTTCTTTGACATGGCTTGTAAGTGCTGCACAGTTTGGCCCCTGCCAGCCTCACCAGCCTCCTCCTCTTCTGATGCTTCACTGCCACCCCGCCCCCAATCCCACTGACTCAGCCACCCTGGCAGTCTGGGTACAGCTCCATGGAACTGCAGAACCACGCTTTCCTTTCCCGGTCTGTCACCAGCAAGCCTTCACGTTCGCCATTCTCTCCTTCTCCCTGCCCAGAAATCCCTCCTGGCTGTTCCTGGCTCAGTTTAGATGTTTCCTCCTGGAAAATCCCCAACTTGCCCCTCCCTCTCACTCTTTACAGTCCCCAGCTCTGTCCCACCATGGCCCCCTAGTTTCTCTCCAGCATTGCCCTCACCACACAATCCACCAGCATCAGTCTTTGTCTGTGCCCCCTCCCTATCCCATCCCCTGTTCACTGCCAGCCTGGCACCTAGGTCTGTCTACCTGCTTCAGGACAAATGCATTGTTACTTAGACTTGGGGTAAAGTTCTGTGACAGAACTTTAAGGCCCACACCATGCTCATCTCTATCTACCCTCTTGTTTAGGCACATAGTAGGTGCTTACTTAAATCTATCTATGAAGGCCTGGCAGCACAGTGTGTAGCATGGACAGGCAGGGCAGGGGTGCTCAGAGAAAGAGAGAGTCCCTGGGCTGGGCTAGGGACTTCCTAGAGGAAGCACTTGGGAGGATCCTCCCCATGTTCTATGGCAGAAATTGAGGACATGCCACAGGAAGTCCCCAGCACAGTCCTAGGGGCATCAGAGCAAACCACCAGAAAGACACAAGAGTCTATAATGAGAGACATTCAGTGGCCAGGGCCCAGGACAGGGCCACTGTAGGGGCTGGCAGTGCATTCAGAGAAGGCTTCCTGGAGGAGGAGCTACTTTTGGCTAGTTGGGGGCAGGGAAAGAAATGGAGATGAATCAGGTTAAAGAAAGTGGAGAGAGAGAGAAACATGGAAGAGAAGGTTCTGTCCCTTTTTGTCTTTACCCCTGAGAAAAAAGGGAGGCGGAGGTGGATGAGCAGGAGCGAAGAAGGCCAGGGCAGAATGGAGGTAACATCAATGCCAACACCATGGCCAGGCGGGTGTGGATGGCTGGGGCTGGCAGGGAGCAGGTCCCCAGCTGTGGCTGGGAAACATTTCCTGTCTCCCAGCCAGAGGGGTCATTAATAATCATTTACCCGCCACAGGCAGTGCAGAGGCCAGCCAGGGAGCAGCATGGTGCTGGGGCCAGAGCCCAGCCTGGTGGCCAAGAGAGCTGTATTCGGGGGCCAGCCCTGCCACCTTGCTGTGAAACCTGGACAAGTCACCTGACTTCTCTTGGTCTCTGGTAATGCTAGTAAAAGGAGGATCTACAGAGGAAGTTGCCTAAAGTCCCCTGCTCTCCGCTCTGCAGCTCAGTTTCCCTAGATGGCAGTTGGGCTAGCAGCCCTAGAGGGGGCTGTGACATCTGATGATGGATATGAGCAGCTGGGCTAAAGAAAGCCCAGCTCAGGCCACATGGGATGGGCAGTCCCCACCCAGCATCTGAAGAGGGAGCCTCACGGAACCAGGTGCACACCAGGCAGGGGGAAACAGAGAAGGGAGGGCCACCTGCACAGGCCTGGGGGCCGACAGTGTGGCTGGGCCAGGAAGACAGGGCTCCTCACACACAGAAGGTGGGGGCCCCACGACTAGCTGTTGGTCACTGCGGCAACTAGCACTTACAACTGTGCCTGCCTGGTACGCAGCAGGTACTCGATAAATGCTTTTAGACAAGTGAATGAGTTAATCTGTTACATTTGGAAAGAGCTACCTAAAAGGTCATGGTGGTGATTATTCTGGCTGAAGACAATGGGATGGGCAAAAGGCCTGAATGTGAGGCCCAGGGACGGCTATCCAAAGCCATACAGTATCGCATGGAAAGGACTGGCTTCCTCCAGATCCTTTGTTCCAGTTGCAGAATCTTCCTCAGCCCCAGACCACACTTCTCTATTCACCCAACACCCACTTCAAAGCCCAGCTCAAGCCCACTCACTTCAGAAAACTTCTGGAATGTGGCGCTAAGGCATTGGCCCCAGCCCTCCCTGACTAACTCTGATAGCGCCTGCCAACCGTAAGGAGTCCTGGCCTTTCGCGCTGTCCAACACCTGTTGGCAGGCTGCCCAAAATGTTTCCTCAGAGTTTTCTCTGGAGGGTACGACCTGGATCTTTCTACTGATGGGAACTCCCCCATCAGACTAGAGGGTCCCCAAGATATGACCAGGCCTTCTTTTTCAGATAAGGGTCTCTGAGGGACAGGGACTATTCCCTTCAGTACGTGTGGGATCAGCAAAAGTAGAAACAGACTGAGATCTCCCTGGTCATCTCCCAGCCCAGGGGCCATCTCTGGGGAGCTCACAGGGAAGGAAAGGAGACAGACCAGTGTGCGGAAGGGGGCACTTGGCTGCTCAGCACCCTGGAGGTGATGGGAATGAGGAAGGACACTGGGCCACCCTGGGGGCTGAGACCTCATCGTTGGCAAACTCACCCCGCTCCAAGCTTCACCCCAGGTGCTCTTGCACCAAGGAGGTGTCGCCGGGGATGCTGCCCAGGCGTCACGCACTGCCTGTGCCTGCAGAGCACTGCGAGGCAGTAGTAAACACAGTGACCCTGCAACACGTGCATCCTCTCCCCGCCCCCTTCCAAATCCCGGCCCAAAACATGAGACAGGCTAAGAGGAAAAGAACAAAGGTTCCCAGACTATGACATGGCCTGCCGCCCGCCTGTCCAGCGCCTGCTCAGCCGGAAACCGAAGACAAAGGCCTTGGTCAAAGCGAGGAGGATGAAGGGCAAAGGGTGGACATAGCCTGGCCGGAGGGGGCCATGAAAGAACGTCACAAGATATCTCTGGGGACCTAATCGGGAGGGAAGCAAGGACAGCATGGCAGCCAAGGCCTCCCTGCACACACACGTCACTCCACAAACATTTGTGGGACACCTGCTTGATTTTGCACACCCTAAACATTACAAACCCCATCCTTCAGCCCACACACCTTATGCACACACTCCCTTACCCCCTGCAGCACATTCCAGAGCCTGCAACACCCCTCATCCTCCTGGACACCACTCACACATGCCTTACCACGCACATAAACAGCTCAGGGAGAAAAGATCACACAATCCACATGTCACACTGAAAAGTTACAGAGCTCACACACCCACACTTCACAACACACTCACACTCCACCTCCCATCAGGCACCTCACACACCCCACACTCACCTCCCTAACCACAGACACACACCCAATTAAATTCAATACACACACCACCCAGACAGAGAGATACAGCCTGCATAGATAATGTGCACACCTAATGCCACACCAAAATGCCACATTTGTTGCTGCGCACAAAGCTCCTCAGCATGGACAAGCCTGCCCGCACACAGTGCCCCCCGCCATGTGCGCACACACACATGCACAGTCAACAGGCTCCTGGCCTCGAACACTCAGCCCTGGATGCTGCACTCCTTCCCAGCAGAGTCACTCAAGGAGCCAGCACACAAACCCGTGGCCCTCAAGCACCACACACAGGTCCTGACCTACTTCCCGAGCAGGCCCCAGGCTGTACGCAGTGACTCTAGGCCAGTCACCTCGTGGGAGAACATACTCAGGCACACACGGCTCCCCACCCCCACCCATCTCCCAGACATCAATGAAACCTTTCCTCAGGCCCCTGTGTGGCTCTTCCCGGCTACACACAACAACCGATAACATATACAACCATGCACACAATCCCCCATGCAAACGACCCCTATAACTCCACCCCACAATGACAGACAAACAACCACATAACATACACAGAAGTTCCCCCCACACACAATAGTCACATGTACCACTGCCACTCCGAACCCCCGACACAGCCTCCCTAGCAACACATGGCCTGCAACACCACACACTCACAGTCCTCACACTCCTCGTCCGCCCCTGAGAACCCCCCAAACAATCCCATCCCACACACGATGACACACACAATATGACATGACACCACACACATGATCACACACAAGGCACACTCAATATGCACAGCGCAGACTGTCCTACACAGACACACAACCCAGACTCGCCCAGCCCTGGACACCTCCTCCCACAGGTGACTGACACCAGATTGCAGTCTACTCCTCCCCCCATCCCACGCCCCCAGCTGCCCCCAGTCAAGACCAGGACAGCAGCGATGTGCGGGTTTATAAGTTCTGAGCCCCAGTGCCCCGCTGCACCACCCCCGCCAGTCTTAGATCCCTGGGCACCGCCCAAGAACTACGCATTCCATGTTCGGTCACTTCCACCAGTACCCACATGTCATGCTTGACAACATGAGAGGGGTGGAGGTCCTGGGGACACCAGCCCAGCACCCTCAGTCTGCCCCTTCCTCACCCCAAAGCAGAGGCAGGTATAAGGTGACCACAGGGAGAAACCCTGGAACAAAGATAGAAACCTAGAGGAACTGGGTGAGGGTGGGTAACAGACAAACCAAGACAGGTGGGCACACGGGCAAAAGAGACCAAACAAGAGAGACACGGACAAGCAGAGAGAGAAGACACCCAGAAAGACTCAGAACAGCTACAGGAGAAAACAGAGAATAAAGTGGGACCACCACACCCAGAGAGAAACAAGAGGAGAGGGTGAGACAAGCCAGAAAAGACTAAGGGACCTCCAAGTGAGGGGGTGGGGGGGGAATACAGGAATGAGAACGAGGTAGGAGGGAAGTCCTTCAGAGGGGAAAGAAACCGTGACGGAAAGAGGCCTTTGGACCCTGGCGTAGGGTCCCAGGTGAGGAATGAAGTCCAAATGTTTGAGTGGGATTCTGGGTGCGGGCACAGATGAGGCTGTGGATTAGCGGCTCCGGGGCTTGGGGCGAGGCCCCAGTTCTGAGGTGGGGTCCTGAGTGAGAGTCGGGCGCTCGGCTGTCCTGGGAGTGCCTGGACTCTGATACACACAGCGGCGGTTTAGGGGTTTGGGCAGGGGTTCCAGACTTCAACAGAGCTCTCAGTGTGGACGGGGTCCACTGGGCATTGTAAGTTCACAGTGGTGGGCCGGAATCCGGATCGGAAAGGGGTTCCGAGTCTGGGGCGAGGTTTGGACTGTGAGCTGGGGCTTCAAGGGCTCCAAGGGTGGGGTGCAGTCAGCACAGGAGTGAGATTCAGAACTAGGGAAAGGGTCTCCACCCTGAGGAGGGCTCAGGAACAGGGTTAGCCACGGAGTCGGCGACGCCGTGCAGAGGACCCGGCCGGGCGCTGCCCGACACCCGCTTCTCCTCGTGCCCAGGGCAGAGGGCCCCCCTACCTGCAGCCTGTCGGCGCATGGCGGCGGCGGCGGCTCGTCCGGCTTGAGGAAGACCTGCTGGCCCCGCCTGAGGAATTGGACAACAGCGATGAGGATGTGGTGCAGCACCAGGACCATGCTCGCAGCCGCCCGCCCGCCCGCCGGCCCGGCCGCTGCGCTCGGTCAGCGCGTCCGCGACAGCTTCGCCGGGTCCGCACGACTGTGCGCCGGGGCCCCGCCCCGAACCGCCCACTGCCCGCCCCCCGCGGCACCAGCCCCGCCTACCACCCCGCCACCCTGGACAGCACCTCTCAGTTCGTCCGATCTTGGGACCCCGACCAAATTCCCCCACCAGCTCTCACCTCCCTCATCTCCGATCTCATGTCTTCAGCTGGTCCGCTATTAGGATCCCCGCCAGGTCGTCGGCTCCCAACCTTCGCTCCCTTCTCTTGCCCCTTTGTCACTCCTTTCACTACCTCACAGGGGTCACCTCTCAGAGCCCCACTCCTGTCTGGTCACATCCTCTCCCCGCATCTCTTAGAAAGTCCTGGAGCCAAGCCACAGCCCCAAGGCAGAGCGCAGTAAAGGGTGGAGGAAGGGAGAAGGGACCGCTGACAAATTACAAGGAACCCTGGGCTTGCTTCTCTTCCAGGAAAAAAAAAAAAGGGTGAATTTTAGAGGTCGCTGCGAGATGGATAGGCCCCGAGAGCAGCAGCAAATCTGGGAGGGAGACACGTGCGCACAGACGCGAACGCACACACGGACGGGCGCGCTACTCCTGAGTGCGGGGTAGGAGCACTGGGACCTCAGCACTGGGCAGGCAGGTCTGCGTCGGTGCCCTCGGAAGCCGGAGAGGGTGCAGGTCCCAGGGTCACACAGTCCACAGTTCCGCGGTGGGACCCGCGCGCCGGGAGCGCAATTGTCCGCAGAGCCTCTGCGCTCAGACGCCTGCGACAGCCGTGACGCTCCTGCGCCCCCTGCTGTCCCATCCCCGCGGCTCAGCCGGGCCCTATTTGCGAACAGCCTGGCAAGGGGTGATGCGGTAAGGGGGTCACCGGGGCCCGCTCCCTGCCTGAACCTACCCGGTTCCTAACCTTCGCCTGTCATAAGATCAGCTGCAGCAGTGGCGGTGGGACGTATCTGGGCTGGAGGGTGCGCTTGGGTCTCTCCTGGCCTTTGCCAACAACTTGCTGCATGACCTTGATCAGATCCCCCTCCCGGATTTCTGGGCATCAGTGTTCCCATCTCCTTCACCAGACTGCCAGATGATAACGGTGGGAAGACAGCCAGAGCCCTGACAGCCCTTGCTGAAGTCCGACCTGCATCTTTCCCACTGCACTGCGGCCCCTCTCTCTGTAACTCCCCTCCCTTCTTGGAAGGTGATTCAATGAGCCCCCAGCCTCCCCGCCTCCCCACCGCACTGGGCTGATTCATCTGGGCCCTCTCTCCCAGGGGAGTGATTTCCTTACTGTTGAGTCACTGAGCCCAGCCCTGGACTCGGTCCAGGCACCTGGCACACAGGCTGTGCCACCAGCCCAGGGGGAGGCCCTCCATGCCAGGATTTCTCCCACCTCTCTTTCTCAGACTCAGCTCTGGCCCTGCTTCTTCCCCTGCCTGAACATGAGTGACTCCCTACTACAAGTACAATTAAGCCCAATCCCTCAGCCTGACATGGCAGACCTTCTGTATAACTTAGCTCTGGCTTGTTTTCCAGCTTTGACCCTCTGGCCACCATTCCTTAAATTTATACTTCCTGCTCTTCCCAGATGAATGACTCATTCTCACCTTTAGGCCTTTACCCATGCCACCCCAATGCCCAGTGCCCTCCAGATCCTGTTAATCTGCTTATCACTTGAGGTCCAGACAGAGGCCCACCTGTTTCAGGAGGCTACCTTAGTTCCCTGGGTTCCCCTTTGCGTCTTTCCTGCGAGTCGTGTCTCCGGGCATGGGGAGGGGTAGGGAGTATCTCTCACTGAGTGATCCAGGCCAAATCAATGTATTTTACTGCATCTTTAAACTAGGGGCAATTTGTCCTGGTTATTAACACTGTGAAAAACATTACATGGGCTAAAATGTGTACAGGTTCTGGCTCACAAAAGGCCCTTCTTTCCTTTCTGGCCTCAGTTTCCTGCTCTGTAAAGACAGTGACCAATGTAAGGGCTATTGTTAGAAGCGAGTCTGAGCACCTGTGCCAGGTCAGTGCTAGACTCTGGATGGCCTGGGTGGGACACAGGTAACCAGAAGGTACCTGTTACGGCCACTGGCCAGAGCTCTTTGTTCTCCAGGGGAGGCCAACCATCCCAGACCTTGTAGTCAAGAGCCAACCCTGGCCCGGCATAGCCACCATCTCTAGGCAGGACCTCCGCGGCACTTGCCTTTTGAGAAGTTACTTCTGAAATCTTACTTTGTCTCTCACACTGCAGCTCAATGGCTGCGGCCCCAGGGACACATTCTGTGTTTCTTTCAACTCAGAGCCAAGCATTCCTCAGAGTCCTAACTCTGCCATAGAGTTGCTGTGTGACTCTGGGCAGGCCACTGCCCCTCTCCACACCCCATTTCCCCATCTGTGAAATGGGAACACACTAGATTCAATAAGCAAACTTCTTTCTTTTGATGCTTGGCAGGATACAGACCCTTTCACAGATACCCCTTCACATAATCCTTGAAATTCTCCAAGCAATCCTTCCTCCCCACCTCACTCCAGAAGAGGCAACCAAAGACTCCACAGAGTGGCAAGGGGACAGGCCCTCCCCCAGCTCTCACGGCCAGAAAGTGAGCCTTGCTCCAAGGCCAGGAACCCTCTACTCCTCTGGCTCTGCATTCTGTGGCTCTGGGCTGGGTTCTTACCCTGGCTCATGCCTGGGACACCACCACCACCACCACCACCACCACCACCACCAATACCAGGTATTTTTAAATGTTCCCGGATGATGGTTCTAATTTGCTGCTAGGTTTACAAACCCCAGGTTAGATGCATCTTGGCTGACCTCAGTACCATGGAACTAAGGGTCAGGGCTGGCCCCTAAGGGCTTGGGGCTTTGTGCCTGAGAGGCTTTAACATTTATTAGGCACTTGCTATGTGCCTCGATGACAGTATAAGGTAGGACCTTTTATTAGTCACATTCTACAGATAAGGAAAACGGAGGTTCAGAGAGACAAGGTAACTTGCCCACAGCCACACCGCGTAAGTAGGAAAGCCAAAATTCAAATCCAGGCTGTCTGGCTCCAATCTGTGCCTTCACCTCCCGTCCATCTCTTGAGGAAAGGCATGTGAGAAAAACAAATAGTTCCACCTCTCCTTTGTCCCCAGCAGTGCAGGGACTGAGGGCCTTCCACTCCCAGTCCCTGAACCCTCCACCCATCTCTGCCACAGAAGAAGCTGGCCTAGCCCGTCTAGACACCTCTTTTCATCTCCCTACTTCAGGGGCCGCTCTAAGGTACCCAGGGACCCAGCTACCTCAGAGTAGGTATTTTTGGAACAGGTGACTCAGCTGAGAGTCTGGGTAATGGGCCACTAGACCTCAGGCCCTGTCCAGGAACCAACCCTCCCTTGTCCCTTGTAATGACACCTTGGTGGGCCATTGTGCTTACAAAGTACTCTCTCACCCGGGCCTGGTGAGCAGACTTTCCCGCTCGCCATCTCTCCATCTGAGAGCATTGAGCCAGTAGAGCTGGATAGGCCTCAAATCTCCCTTCCCCATGGCCGCGTGTCCTGCTCCGATGAGCCTCTCTGGTGCCTGGCAGGCATCCATCCTGTTGCTGCTAACCATGGAGACTCCTGAACGCCAGGTCCAAGCCTGAGCCCTGCCCTGACAGCCTGAGCGACCTTAGGCAAGGCTCCGGCCCTCTCGGGCCTCAGGCTTCCCAGCAGCTATGAAGGTTGACCTGGTTCTCTTTGAGGGCTCAGGCAGCTCAGGTAGAGGAAGGCAGGATCCAGGCAGGTCTAGCTGGGCAGAGGACCACTCTTCTGGGCAGGCAAGCCTGCCTAGGCATACCAGGCCCAAGGACTGAACAAGGACCAGATCCTGATACAGGAAGCTCTTTAGGAGAGAATGTGTGTGACTCAGACTCTCCATGACTTAGAGGGAGCCCATCGACTAACAAAGGGCTCCACCCTCCAAGGGGCCAATCCAAGAAGCACCCTGAGGAAGCTGACATCTCCATGGGTCCTGCGTCCATCTAGAGCCTGTCCTCAACACTTCAGCCCTGAAGGGACCTTGGGTGTGAACCACCCTTAGGTAGCTGTGTGTGCATGCGTGCGTGCATGTAATTCCTAGGTAAGGGCGAGAGAGAATGAGTACAGGTTTGTAAATTTAGAGAGAGAATGAGTTTGTAAATTTATATCTTTGTGAGGATGTGTGATACTTCCTTGTTATAGCTGAACTTATGTGTGCATATGCAAATGTACATGTATCTATGGAATATGCACATGTGTGTTTGCAGGCAGGTAAGTGTGTACAGTTGTGTGTGTGCACAAGTGTCCAAGCATGGCACATAATGGGCATTCATGTTTGACTATGTGTGCAAATGTGGGGGGATGTATGTACCCAAAGTCACACCAGAGGTACTGCCCATAGCCACTAGCCCAGGTCAGCTCCTGTGTCTGCGGGCTGTAGCCCTGGATGTGGGAGTGGCCCTGGATGTGGGAGGGGCCCTCACAGGGAAAAACTCTGGCCTAGGCAGGTGCTGGGGACAATATGGATCTGGGCTCTGGGTGGGCAGGGCCTGTTTCCACAGCCCCTGTAGCAGCTCTGAGTTCAAAAGAACACAGGCCATGTGAATTCAGGCCCCCATGATGAGGGGTTGGGGGTGGGGTCAGCCACAGGTCTCATTCATCTCTGTATCATTTCCACGTCCCTGCGTGGCTCTGGGCAGGCTGCTGAAGCTCTGCAGCAGAAGGGTGGCTCCATGAACCTAGAAGGGGGAGGGAACCTGTAGGATTCTGGTCCAGGACTAATCCAGGACCTGCTGGCTCACATCAGGGCTGAGGTCCCGGGGACTTGGGCCATAGCACACCTTAGGCCTTGGTATCTGCATCCATAAACCCTAAGATCCTTCCACTACCCCAGGCTACACACAATCATATACACACTCACTGACTTTCCACAAATATGTACCCCCCTCTCTCCTACACATAGACACACACATTCCTACATACAGACACACAGCCTGCATACATGATCACATGGCTCCTACACAGAGAGATACAGGTGGACACACCTGCCCCAGTGTCTCCTTCAAGGGCCACTGTGCCTTCTTCTCCCTGATGCCCATAATGCTGGAATCATCTTTTCTTCACCCCATCCTCAGCCTGCCTCACCCACACCCTCATGTCTCCCCATTGTGCACAGGATGAAGTAGGAGCCCTGGCCTTCATGGCCTTTAACGCCCACCTCGCCACCCCACCCCTTCCACCCAATGCTCACTCCTTCCACAACACCACCCTGTCAAGCTTGGATCATCCTGAGCCACAATTCCCATGGAAACCAGGAAGGAAGATGAGCAAAAGGAAAGACAGATTCCAGCTTTCTCAGCAGCGCTACCAACCTTCTCAGCTTTGGGCAGAGGTAGGGAAAGGAGCACTTGGCTCTCAGCCTAACCCAGGGATAGGCAAGTAGGTTCAAGGCGCTCAACCTCCCTCAACCCCAACCACCATCTTTAGGAGCCTGGGGTAATGCAAAAGAGTGCAGTGTGAGAAACCTTCTGCAACCTCCCCTGACCCCCATCCCCTCACTCAGCCCC
>PVKU01007837.1:0-81620 GCA_004027475.1 Anoura caudifer
GGGGAGAATGGGGAGGGGAGAAAAGAGAGAAGGAGGGAGGGGGAAGGGGCAAGAGGCAAGGGGGCAGGGGGGCAGGGAAGAGGTCAGGGGGAAGGAGGAAGGGGGAGGGGGAGGGGAGGGAAGGGAAGGGAAAGGAAAGAAAAAAGTTGGCCAGGTGCTATAAGCCATAGGCCATTCCTACAAGCTGCTAGTGAAGACAAATGTGTATCACTTATCCTTTTTTTTTACCTGACAGAAACTACCCTGGGCAAATTGCAGCTTCCCTACACCATACCATGACCACCACCACCACAACCATTTACCAATCTTGAGCTGTCTTTACTCTCCTTTTAAGATGCTCATGTGCATGGTTGATATTTTCTAAATACTCACATGATTTTAGTTCTTCTGTTAGGGTATTTTATATGATGAACAACCCTGCTCTCAGCCTTTCTATATGTCTTGAAGATCATTTGTGTCTCTGGCTTTGTAAAATAAAAATATATTACTAAAAATGTTTAGCATATGTTTTGAATTAGAGTTAAAAATTTAAAGACCTTTAACTTAATGATAAATTATGAACTAAAGAGTTAAGAAGTTAAAATTGATTAATACACAGATCACTGGCCATCAGCTAAGAACTTCTCAGTGCTTGCTACCATAAAACTATGTCCCATGAGCCAGTACTTTATGGAAAATACTACATACTAGATCCCTGTCATGGAGACTGATAGCATACTACAGTATAATATAGCAATAAGAAGTCATATACTAAATGAAGAAACAGACTGAGTTTTGTATAACCACGAATTTCTCAAACTTATTAAAAAGGAGACTTTTTTCCTCTCAAGGAACACTTACTAAAATACCAAAGTAGAACTTGTTGGCGAAACATGCTTACAAGCATTAGCCATCATTCAATTGCACTACTGAGCCTAAGGTCATCATATTAACTCCTTCCTATGATAATCCTGTCTATAGATAATATCCCAATGTGCAAGCACTTTTATGTAATAATGCCTAAGGAATATTCCAACACATTTTGGCTATTTTGTAAATTTTCCCATCAGGTCTTACACCCTTATTCTAGACTAACTTGACTGATCAAACTTGTCCATGACCTAAAGACAAATTCTTTTAACTTTGTATCTAAGCATAACAGTACATGACATGTTTAAAGTTATATCCCTATTTTAAAAAAAGCAATATAGTAACTCTCCCTAGTCTTTCTGGATCTCATTGCATTAGTTTCTATGGCAGCATGATTTCCTCCTAAGTGCTTTGTAATTGCTTTGCCTTGGTTTTTATAGAAAAGTCAACAAGAATGAGGAAAGCAATGCACTCATTTTGATCTGCAGTCCTTGCCTTCTGAATAGGAAGCAGATTTATAAATTAAATTGCACAAGTGTTAGAATTAACTGGTATCATTGAGGAGATATAAATTCATTAAATTGGCTCTTCACTCTCTGGTACAAAATGAGGTAAATGAAAGCAAAGAACTAAAAGTTTGTCATAAAAAGGTGAAGTGATAGCAGCTGAAGAACAGATACAAGCTTGGCAGCAGTGCGTAAATGATTGAAATTTCAAGCTAGTTTTCTTTTGTTAAAAGCAGCTTCTCCAGTAAAGGAAAATTGATTAATCAGAGAAACTGACAAGATCACAGGAACCTGGTCAATTTCTCTTAGCAGCCAGCTCCATGTGTTAAAGACTTTGAAGCAGAAAGACACCCATTATCAATTTCCTACAGAAACTCTTTATACCAGGAAGAGGGAGTGGGGGTGGAAGTTGAGAAAAAGGAGAAAAACATACACAAAGTGGTGAGAGGAGAAAAATGAGTAAAAATTTTAAAATAGCAGTGTTTTAGAAAAAATGGAAAATAAATGCACAAAGGAAACAAAGACTAAGGTGACTTTATAGTGTTGAAGGATATGTCCTGCATCCTTTGTGATGCTATATTTTTGCTAGTTAAATAAGATGTTCCAGAATCTATTGTGGTTTCCAACCTCGGCTCTTGTTAGTATTATATTAAGAATTGGCCAAACAGCCAGGAGACAAGAGAAAATTTATAGCATGAAATGTATAGCAGAAAATGATAGCAATAGGCATACTTTTCAAATTAGTAGCAGATTAGAGATGAGCTGTCCCTACTCTTTGTGTTGAGTACATGAGTAGGATGGCCAACAATGTAAGTGGACATGGTATGAAAAGGTTAATTCTGAGTGCAGAGAGAATCTCAGTGAATAGGGAAGATACCTGCATGACCAATGTCCATAAAATTTTCAAATGCAAAGTACTATTCCTGCCTTTTAATACCTGCATCATTTCACTGCCTAGAATGCTTTTCCTCTTTGCTCTGTGGCGAAAGATTTTCCTTTCTCAAAGAAATAAAAATTCACCTTCTGTTAATTGTAAATGATACTGACAAGTTACTTAATATGCTTCAGTTATGTATACAGATTCATCAAAACTTGTATAAACTCATAAATTTTAATATTCCATGCATTTGATTTTAAGACAACTGTATTACAGAATTTTAAATAATATATTTTAGAAGTGAAGGTTACCGCTATATAATTAGAACTGAATCCCACTTCAGCTAAAAGAAAAAAATATTAACTTGCCTATAAAACTAAAGAGCTAGCTAAAGATTTAATAACCTTCTAAATTTTTATACAAAATAAATACGTATAGCAATTATTTTTACATTTGCATGTGAAAATAAAGACAGGTATATTTATGTTTCTTCCAAGTTTCCTAGATGACAGAATTTCCCAAAGGATTTAAATTTTAAAAATGTGTCACATATTCACACTTGTGAAATTGAGAGTAAAATAAGAAGTAATATAGGATGATAGGTTTATTCTTATTTCAAAAAATGTACTTTAACAAACATTATTTAAAATCTGTCACCCAAGTGCATAGTATATATGTGTTTCTATACTTTCTTTTCCCAACTTCAAAATTAACTTATAAAATGCTATTTCTCCTATTATAATTTAATTAATTTAAAATTTCTCTAATTAATAACTGGCAATAATTTAAAAGGGAATTGAAAGTTATTTCCCCATTTGTGAAAAACATTTAGGCAAATAGCATAAAAATTAAATGATTCAGAAACAGCTTTTGTTTTTAAGTTAAAAAGAGAAGAAAATATTCTAAAAATAAGCAGTGGTTATCTCTGGGAGGGTGGGTAATGGGCAACTTTTTATTACTGTCTTTACATTCTTCTTTGTCTAAATTTCCTATAAGCAACATGTATTACACTTACAATCTGAATAACAAAATGCATAAGATTCTAAAGATAAAAATGTTAAGATGTTTCATATTTAGCTTATAGTTCATATTGTTACTTAAAATATGAACTAATTGGTAATTTCTTATACTAAATGTTCAGGCCCTCTAAAATCATTTTAGACTATACTTCTGTCTAAACAAAGAATTACAAATAATAACCATAAAGTACTACATATTTGGTAGATACTTACCAGAGCCATTAAAGGTTCTCAAATGGGGGCATTTGCCCCTGAAGGGGACATTTAGCAACGTTGGGAGATAGTTCTGGTTGTCACAAATGGGGAGGTGTGCTGCTGGAATCTAGTGGGCAGAGATCAGGAATATTGCTATATATTCTATAAAGCAGAGGATAACCCCTCACAGCAAAGAATTATCTGGCCTAAAAAGTCTAACCTGACCCAAAGTGCTGAGGTTCAGAAATCCTGTGGCTCATTAACAACTTCTTGTCTTTATTAACAATGGCACTACATGTACCTCAAAATATAATTTTTAGAATGTTCTAGGATTGAGACTTAGGAGTTATCACCTCATAAATATTATTTTTACTCTTCCCCATTCCCCTCAATTTAAGTATCTTCTTTTATGCTTATGTTCAAATTCTCCTAGGATTGATTTCGAGAGTTCAAATATTCCTATGAGATTTAAAAATTAAAGATGTTATATTTTACGCTGAATATTGTTAGTCTGTGTTCCGATTTTTTTTATAGTGGAGACAGAAGACAAACAAAAGAGATGAAGGGGATGGGATTTGGTGCATGAGGGCAGGTATTTTCATTCATTTTGTTTTGCCCATTGCTGTATTTCATGTACTAGGTGTTCATTATTTGTTGAATAAACTGACGAAGCTAAGTCTTGATGGAGACTGCCTGCTACCAGATTCCCTTTAGAAGGTGATTCACCTGCAGAAGCTCACCCCTTGAAGGCCCTAACATCAAATTATTATCATATGCCAGTCTTTAATTACAAAGCTTTTTTATCTAATTGCCTAAATTTCAGGTCCCGGTTCTTCTAAGTACAGACTCTAGGGGAGCCAATCAAGATTCTGTTCTGATCATCAAGATCTCAAATACAGATGATAGAAATGTATGAGGCACTTTGAAATTATATATAAACTTAATTATTGATTGTACATGAAGGATGGAGAAGAGCCATGAGTCAGAAATGACACTAAATAATACCAAATAAGCTAATTCAGTAGAAAAAGCCTGAGATGGGAAAGGTAAGAGACAGGTCCTTCTGACTAGAAATCAGGACATATAAAAAAGGAATGCTTATTGCTAGAAGTTCTACCCAAGGGGTGGGGAACGAAGGCAGAGAGAAGGTAGGAATCACAGATGTAGAAGAACAGGGAGTCTGTTAACAGTAAAACGTAAATAAATGTTCCCTCAAGACTCAATATCCAACTTACAATAGTTGCACGGATAATGCCATGTGCTCAGACCAGCAATTTTCAACCAATGCGCCACAGCAGGCACACCGGTGTGCCACAAGAATTTTTAAAACCCGCAATACCTGACTATTTAGTCAGAAGCACTGACCTCTTTTCCCTTAGACTGTCAAATTAGAAAAAAAAATGAAAACAGCCAACACAACAATAGCTGTCCAGTGTGAATGAATTAAAATAATACCTATTTTTGTCAGAGCAGCAAAAAATATATTTTTGGTGTTTTGAAGAATTTTAGTAATTAGTTTGTGTGCCATGAGATGAAAAATGCTGGAAATTGCTGCCTTAGATTGATAGGAACTACTCCTTATGTCAGAGACAGTCATCTTTCCCAGGGACATAGGGAGACAGAGGTGGACACATGGCGGAAAGAATTGGGGTTTTAATAAGGAAGGAAGGAAGGAATTCTGGGTATGCAACCACCAGTATCTACTACAAAAACCTCAGACCTTTTTCACCCAAGCAGATATCAAGAAAGACTACCTTCATCCTATACTTTTGGAACTATTATGCTCTTGATTTTTGTTAAGTAACTAAGATGCATATATCTACCTTTTCCCCCATTAAGTTTCATATTACGTGGTGGGTCCCATTTATCTGCTAAGTCTTAACTCTTGCACCCTGATATCAGATTTCCTTCTCTGCATTGTATTAACTATAGCACATTTACATTTTTAAAAAATTTAACAAACAAACAAAATGACAATAAGGATACCCTTTATTCCCTTTTCAGGCACTAGGTTAGACACTAAAAATACATTAACTCAAATACTCACAACTTTAGAAAATTAGTAAGGTAATGTGGCAAAATTCAAACAGTGGAGCTGGGATGCAAATCCAGGTCCATGTCACGCCACAGTCTCCACTATTTACATTTATTGCCATCTCATATCCTTAATGATATTGCCACTTAAAACATTTATTGAACATTCATGTCAATGTTCTCTGTCCTTAAAAGAGAATTAGAGAGATAAGCCCTTTCCTTCTAATAAACTGCAGTTTACTTTAGACTTAGCAGTAAACTCTGGTAATAAACATAGTACAGAAGCCAACATCTTTCGTGCTATAAAAACAAACAAACAAACAACAAAAAAAAACCCACAGAAGGCTAAAAGTGTTCTGGGCCCACAAAGAGTCTATTGTATAATTCTCAATGCATAATAAACACATAATAGTAATGTTAAAAAGAAACTAAATATAAGTTGAACACTAAGGTTTTATAAACAAGAGCAAGAAGAGTTCACAAATGCTCTCTAGCAATATAAATCCAGCTAGCTTCCTATAATCCACATGTTTAATCTAATGGCAGATGGAAAAAAAATGTTCTAATGTGTTATACTTGTATCATTGTTTTAAAAGTGTTTTTGCATAGAAATTATACGAAAAGCATGTGCCTATATATTGCAGAGAATATAAAACTCAAGTGATCCAATTATAAAGAGTTTGGGAGCTTATAAAAAGGAATTAAGCAATTCTAACTAGAATAATGAGGAAAGGCTTTAAGGAATGAAGGACTTGAATTTGGGGCTAGATCCTGAAAGACAGCAAGGCTTTCTGAAAGTGAATTTAAGTGCAGAACTTCAGAAGCCTTGGTAGAAGAGAGTTTACACTATTGTCTTGAGATGACTGGGAAATAGGATCAAATGGTGGCAAACTGGGGTCCTCCACCCAGGGAATGGTAATAGTAACAACCTAGTATCAGTACGCAGCTAAAACAAAACAAATATAAATGTTCCTTGATCGGGTGAGGCATTGGACCAATAGAAAGAAATATAGTATGTGATTATAATATAACTATTTTTAAAGTTATTCTATCAAAAGATTACTTACACTTACCATTCTTATATTCTCTTAAACATACTTGTTATATTTTTATATTTGCCCTTTATTTAAGTAACATTAAAAATTTCAAAATATCTTTGGTTCATTCCATAAAACATAAGTATTATGTTATATTCACATTATTATTTTGCAGATATAAATTACGACTTCTAAAACCCTCTTAAAGCTAATTGTAAGATTCCATGACCATTCTATCCTAGCTTTTCAAATTAGGGTAAACCATGTAAGAGACTTGGACAAATGCATGTGGAGCTGAGGGAAGACTGCCCTTGAAGAAGAAATGCTACCAAAAATAGCCAGAGCAGAAAGGAAGTAACTTGGGCCCTTCAGTTGATAGTGTTTGCCCCATTTTCTTACTCACCCTAAAACCAACCAACCAAGTAAACAAATAAAAATGATTTCATGGCAGTCTCTCTAAGGAAGTAAATTATTAAAACATTTTTGGACCCAACGATATTAACTTATTTTCACTGTTAGCCTATTTTATATGAGTCAGTTTGTAGTTTTAAAAGCCTCCATGCAAAAATGTTAGATTCAAAAAGATTATCTTTATAAAGATGACAAATGATGCAGAGTAAAATATTTCATATGGACTTTCTTTAGAAATTCAGGTGAGTACTACAGATATCAGTCATTGTTTAGAAATGTTAAAACTGCCTAACTTGTCCCATTACTTTTGTTCAGAGCACACTCTGTTCTTCAGTATGAGAAAAACCACTGACAACAGCCTTTAGAAAAAGTATGAAAGATTTAACCAAAGCTAAGAGAGAAAGTGAAGGACTGGATTTGATTTTGCTAACACCTAAACAAAGTAGACTTCTTTTTTCATAATGACAACAATATCCAGGTTTACAAAAATATTCTAAATTAATTAAGAATAAATTTTAAAAAACTCTGATATCTTCATATATATTAACCTCTTCTCAACTACATTCTTCTCTAAGGGATGACTCACTTCTGCTGAAGACAGACACTTTCTGCTGAATAATTGCTTTTTCCCCCGTATCTCTGAAGCTAGGGCCTCAGGCTTCCTTCCGAATGGGAGTGGGGGAGGGGGAAAGAAAGGGAGGAGACTAAACAGAGAGACCTCTTAGGGTTCCTAATGACTCCTGGTGTCAGATCAAATGATAATATTAGGGAAGGGAATAATTTGGGAACAGCTTAATGCTTTAATAACTTGGGTAATTTCTCTTTTCAATTTACAGTTAAAAACTGAAAAAATGTAAATTGAAATAATGAACTCCATTCTATTAAGCTCTCACACAAAGAACATTATCCCTTGTCTTCTGAGATTTTTCCAAAAATTGTTTGAATTCTGTAAATTTGGGTAGTGGAATATATGTTGAACATTGAATCTCATTGGAAATTCTGGCTATCTTCAGAAATATTAATGGTTTAATAGTGAGCACTGTGGTCAGTACCCAATAAGACAATTTTCTGAACATTACTGGTTAAATGTTTTAATATCATGATATCTTAAAAAAAAAAAATAAATACCCAACCTGAAACTAAAGAATATGTCCTGATGCAAATGTCCATATTTACTTGGCCCTTCTATTACTTCTATGACTTGAAAATTTATCTCCCATTTTTATGAAGTTTATTTTGGGAAAAAGATAACCCAGAAAACAAACAATTCATCAACTATACATGTATAAATAAATCACATGAAAACAAATAGCAATATCCCAAATGGTGTTACTCCTACAAATGAGGCTTGTACATTTGACTTAATATGAAGATACTTAAAGCCATATAAATTCATTTTAAAAACTACTTTTATGCATATAAATTAAAGAAATCTGTTGCAGGAAGAGTTATAAAAGAAAAAAATCTCAATTTTTCATTTTTAATATCAAATTTTGTTAGAGGAAAAATGATGTGGTACACAAAAACACCTGGTACCAATTTATAAAAATTAGTTTTATGTTTCTTAATCTTTTTATTTTTAAACTCACTACAACACTAAGATTCTAAATGGATGATTTCAACAATAATTGTCATTACTAAATATCTTGCTATCCAAATGGTAAATGGAGTATCACATATTTCAAAGGTTTAGTATCCTAAACCTTTCTCCCAAAGCACAATTTTAGTGACAAAAATAAACATTAATTAAAATGTCAATTCAATATTTAAGTTAATTAATTAATTAATTAAACTGAAGGTGTATGTTCAACTGTAAAGCACATGTGAAATAAATCACTCACTATAAATTTTAATGTCAATGAAAATAGGAACCAGTACAAGTTTCATTACCAGATCCTAATTATTGAAAAGTTGATAACCCACTGTTATTAATAGAAACTTACATAGCTTTTCTATATATATCAACAAATAGTTTTATATTTACAAATCAAATTAACCGAGTCATTTTAGATTGATACAAGCAAAATCATAGGATTAAATATCATTGCCCTCCAAGATTTATAAGACTACGAAAATGTAAGGAACAAAGCATTTTTATGTAGCAATCGCCTGGAACATTTTATTGAAATGTAATATTTTAAATAAAAATGCATACTGTGTTGATGCTCTCCCCTAAAAAAATGCATACTAAATTTAGAAGTAGTATTATTCTTAGAAGTCTTTTAAAAGTACTTACTTGCATGAAAATGTGCCTCCAAAAAACACAGAAAAATCATTGAGAAGATACTTCTTTTAAAACTACTGTTGTTTCAAATATTTTACTTGTTATATGGGGACAGCTATACTGTTCATTAAAAGAGAATTCAAATGTCTGGAAAAATAGCTAATAAAAAGATAATAAGTTTAAAGATTAAATATGTAATACTAAATTATATTATGTTTACATCACCAAATTAGGACAAAATATCATTTATTCTCATGGTATCTAATATAACAAAATATTAGTCTGATATAAATATTCTAAGAGCTGGAGAGCAGTTTTTCCCTAGTAACTAGCTACACTAATATAGAGAGGTGACACAAAAGAGCAAAATATATATATATTCAATTAATTCCTTCCTATACTGTATGCAGTTTTATAAAACATTTTTCTTTTCTCCCTACCAGCAATTTTTCCTTGCTAAAATCACCCCAATCACTACCCCTACTTTCTTTACACTGAGTTCTGAGAAATAAGCTATGGTTCAGAAACCTCAAATGATGCTAAAAGATAACTGATAGAAAAATAAGTACAATCAGAAACTCTCATGATGTAGATAAAAAGATCTGTGTTATTTAAAAAACCTATTTAAGTAACCTTTTGATGGCTCCCTATAAAAACAACAGTATGGATGTAAAAAAAGATATAGTGGTTCAAAACAAATATTTTAATGCATAAAAAAGCATGACTTGAGCAGATTTCAATAAATATTTCGTATAAACACAAAACTTTGATAGCTTATTCATTTTGAGATTCACTTCAGCACTATCTGTAACTAAAAGGGAAGTCACATGACTTACACAATGAAAGAGAAAGAACAGTTTTCTTTCCTTTCTACAGGAAGAAACAAAAGCTCGGTATTAGCTATCCAAGGCCAATGGGTGGGGCCTGCAAGCCAAAAGCTGTAATGGATTGAGGTTAATCTTAATGGGGGCCCACTTTAGTCTTCTGAAAGCATCAAAAATGCGAAAACTGCAACCAGCGCTTACAAAAAAATAACAAGTATTTAATTGAAGTTAGATTTTAGAACTAGAAAATGCTACTACAACATAATTCAGTTTATAAGCAATATTACTGCTTTTGCTGGGGTAAAATCACCTAACTATGATATCCTACACAGATACACACACCATCCCCCCACTGGCACACAGACACTTCACAAGCTTCTTGAATAAATAGTATCCAATGACCAGGGTGATGGGTGGTCCTGAGGTCCTGAACCAGAGCTGGAGCTGTATACTTTTAAAGGATGCTGAGATAAGAACAAAGTGTTTTGTGTTTGTTTAAACCTGGGTTTATATTTAAACTCTTTATACCATTATTGATACAATTCGTAAACTTGTGCTATAATTGATTCAAACAAGTTTTTAGTGTCAGCATAAATGTTGGAAATTAAGCACATCAAAACAAAATACTTTGTGGGTTTTTTTTATAGACCTGATTCAAATTAACTAATTCAATTTAATTAAAGTGATCACTACATCTCAAAGATGTAAAATCTCAATCTGAGATATTTTCATTACCAACAGGATTCTTTTACAATATCTTATGAAATAACATACACTGAAATAAAATTGTACACATCAAATAACCTGCAGTGCAATGAAAAATTTCTAAAAATACTGAAATTAGCCCATGTGGAGTCACAGTCAAGTACCAACCATTTTTTTTATACTCCAGGCTTTATTATAAACCTAATATAAAGAGTTTTGGGGGTTTTTTCCAGAGCAGAAAGGCAGGATTTACAAGTGGCCCAAGGAAAAGATAAGCAATGAATAGTTCTGACCTCAGCTTCTCTGGCTTGATCAAGTGGGTCTGCAACCTGAGCCAAAGGGTGCAAATTCCTCACTATTCAAGTATCTTTAATGGCATGGGGGAAGAAACAGTGAAAGGGGCAAACATGCAAATCCAACTGTCCTTAGGTTTAGTATTGAACTAAAAATTTTAATTGGAGAGCTAAATATAAAATGAGGTCAATACTGTGATTAAATTCCTGGTTCACAGTTTAACCAATCCTAAAAAGGGAAGCTATTTTTCTTGGTAAAATTTAAGAAATATTTGTTCATTTATCTTTTTAAATATAATATAGTGAATTGTGTTAGGTATGTGTTTCTAATATCATTTAATCTAGTTAGAGGAGTTGTTAAAAAGTGGTATTAGTTTCCAAGCACAAGTGTCTACATACTGTAAGGAAAATCATGTATTACTAAAATCAAACCTTCAGAAAAAAGTAAATAGAATTCATTCCAAACTTTAAAAGATATCAATAATATATTAAGCATTTAAGGGATACATATAATGAGTGTTATCAGCCTTCTGTTACAGACTCAACTAAGGATAAAAATAATTCATTTGAATGAAAAACTGTTAAAATAATTTAGGCATTCTAATATCTGAGAACATATCAATAATGGCATAGGGAATTGCTTGCAAAGCTTAAGGAAAGAAATGATCATGAACAAACATGGCCAAAATAAACTTAATTTTAAATTTAACATAGTCTTTATATAATATAGCACAATAAAACTGAACAAAAATCTTATAGTTATTATCAAATTAAACTTACAAGATTTTGAAATAGAGGCCAACTGTAAGACCAACAAAAGTAATAAATATAAGTGGGTTTTGATTTTTAAAGGTAGATTCATAACAAAAGGTTAATACACTGGTAAAAATTAAGTATTTTACTAAAAACATGACAAAATGATATGATTCTAAGCACTGGTAATGATAGTTTCTATGCACAGAATCTGAAAACTATGTTAAGACTGATGAGAAGTCACTATATTTAGCTCAAAATTTAAAAACTAACATTTTAAAAATTCATAGTTATCCCCAAACCAAATGTGTAGAGGTTATATAACTAGACTTTGCCAAAAGAAATTGAATAGTACATGGGAAAAATGTACTTTTATACCTTGCATGAAAAGAATGAGAATTGTAAATTTTTATTAAAAAGTTTGCTAAAAGGAATAAAATAGAAATATATAGCAAACTGGAGAAGAGAACTGTTAAATCTATCATATAACATTTTACACTTAGTATGTGATCGATAAAAAGGAGTTGAATAAATAAAAAGGTAATACTTTTATATGACAATAAGCCACCTTGTTGATTGACATCTCTAAGAATGTTTATACAAAAATTCATTTAAGACAAAAAGTCATTATATTTCCCAAAAGAAACAAACAAAAATATCAATAAGACGAAATCTGCCCTGGCTGGTGTGGCTCAGTTGGTCGGAATCGTCCTGGTAAACTGAAAGGTCTTGGATTTGATTCCAGGTGAGGGCATATGCCTAGATTGCTGGTTCAGTCTCCAACTAGGATGTCTATGGGACATAACTGATCAGTGTTTCTTTCTCTCTCTCTCTGTCCCCACCTTCCCCTCTCTCTAAAATCAGTAAGCATGACTTCTAGTGATGAAGCAAACAAACAAACAAACAAACTGAAATCCTCCCTTTGGGTAAGCAGTGAGTTTATACTCTATGGAAAGCACCATAAGGATAAATGAAATTAAGACTGAACATTAGTGAAACCCACACTAATTAGTCTCACTTTCACAAACACAGAAACTACTCATGTAAAGATAATTTCCAAGCAGAAGTAACTAAAGAGAAGCCAGCAAAACACATGAAAATAAATGTGAATTGCATTTGACAAAGGATACTAGATTGTAACCTATATCTAACAAGATGAAGTTCAAAGGAACTAGGCCAGTTAACCAGTAATATAATATAACAATAATCATATAAGACATGATTATCATATAAGAGCCTCTTCTCTTTAAAGGTGGCTACAAATGGGCACAAGGAAATTTTCTGGGATGATTTAATGTTCTAGATCATTATTATGGTAATAGCTATAAAATTTGTCAAACTCACATAATTGAATACTTAAATTTTGTGAATTTTATCCTAATATATTGCAATATTATATCTTGATTATATACTGAGATATATATTGAGACATATCAATATGTCTCAAGTAAATTATACCTCAATAAAGACAAAAAATAAAATAAATGACATGGGCTTATTTACTACCTTTTAAAAATTCTGACAATGACTTTTTACGTGATTAGAGTATTAATAAAAATACAGTGCTCAAAATAAAATTAAAACCTGGGATTGTTATAATTTCAAAGTTATTTTTATGTATATTACATCAATTGATCCATACCCTAACCCTTGAAAATAGGGAGGAAAGATATTATTGACAAGATTTTACCCATAAGCACAGTGAAATTCTGAGGAAGTGAATAGCCAATAGTAAGGAACCAAGCAAGCCCCAGAACCAAACCCAAATCTTCATTTCCAATCTTTGTTTTCTTCACTCCACCACACTACTTCTGCTTTGTAATAACTATTTAAAACAAACATGAATGTGCCCTTACTATCTTCCAAGCTCTGTGTTGAAGGCTTTATGTGTGTAATAACATTTAATCCTCATAATAACCATCTACAGGATGAAACATTTTTGTCCCTTCATATATAGCATACTGAGACACTGACAAAGTAATTTATTTCCCCTCCAGACATATAATAAACTAGGATTTGAATATTGATCTATTTGACCAGATCCTATGCCATTATGTATTATCTCACTAGAATTAATTATTAAATCAGCAATAGACATTAAATTATCATAACAGGTCTATTTAAAACAATGTTTCATTAACTTATACTGAAAAACAAACACACTGGACATGTACACCTGAATACATAGGTAAACTCTCATGGTAAAGCAAGCTATTAAAAATATCTATGTAAGAAAAATATTTCTAAGCCTCATTTTATATTCTGATACATTAAACAATATCAAATACCATACAATCATAATAAAAAACTTTGTACTTCACCAAAATAGAAAATTAAGCTATTAATATTATACAACATATTTTGCTCATTTCTAAGGAGAGCACATAAAAGATACCGATTTTCTGTGATGAATATATGCCATTGAAGATAACCATGATTTCATTGTGACAAAGACTAGTTTCCATTTTAGTTCATTTATCCAACACATACTCCAACACAGGCAGTTTGTGTAACATCTTCACTCTTTACAACAAACTGAAAAGGTATGATTACTCCTATTTACAGCTGATTATAGAAAGAAATGTAAGACTAAATCTATCAATTATCTATAAATCTTATTTTAGATGGCATTTCCAAATTACTTAGATATTGAGGGATGAAGTGGGGGAGCAATCATCAGATTATCTTCCATTTGCTGCTAGATAAAAGATAAAATTAATCATGATGTATTGTTTGACAGGTCACTAAAAAGATCATTTGCAAATGCATTCCACTTTTTGTAATTTATTTTCTTGAATATGTTATTGTTATCAACTCTTCTGATATTAGAAGATGCTACTTATTTTAGAGAAAAATAAAAATCATTTAAGTTTCTCATTAATGATGCTATAACCTATAACAACTATACATTGAACAAGCTGAACTCCTAGTCACTTAAAACTTATTCAGAAATATCCCAAGATATGAGGAATAAAATAACTTATTTATTTCATATTTAACTCCATATCAAGTCTAAATTTCCAGTTTAATTAATTAGAAATATCACTTTATTTGTTTAGGTTATACCTTAGTTCAGAAATAAAAATACAATACCCCATATTTTCAACTAGTATCTTTTATACCAATCACACTATCAAAAGAACTACTCAGTTAAAATACATAGAACTACCCTCAGTTTTACATAATTAATCAACAAGAAGAATCCAACCACATTCATATAATAAGGGTTCCATGCTACACCAAACTAACAAAATTTACAATGAAGGGCACACTTTTTAATCTACCATATTCAGTGCAGGTTACAAAGTTTTTAACTCCTTATGAAACACAAGAACTCTGAAATAAGTCAAAGATACATCTTTAACCTTAGAGATGTTATGCTGAATTGCCTTCATTTATTGTGAATGATCTCATAAGAATAAAAGAATATTGAAAAATAAAAAAGAGGCAAGTATTTAAGAGTTATATCAATAATCTGCAGGAGGAGGAAGGAGGATTGTCTTAAATATGCACCCAATTCCTATTTCATGTTTAAATTGAGTGAGAATAACAACATCTTTTTAGAGGTACACAAAAAGGGGAAATATACCAGCATTTGAAAATCAGATGGAAAGTATCCAATACCTTTTATAAAACAAAGTTGTATAAAGCTTTTATTTAAATGCTTGTAAGTGTGATTAAATTTAAGGTACTTCATTAGGGATTCTTCCAAATTGGTCAACTGGGCAAATTATGAAAATTTGGTAGGTTTAAGAACTATTTTTTACTAATGAATGATCTTTAACTATTATATGATTACATTTTAAAACTTCTAAGATTTTTCTTTGTTTAATAATAATAATCACATCTATTGTGCATGTGAAAATGTTTTCATGCCTATGACAGTATTAGATATAGCTAATAAATTGGTGATGATACTATGAAAAGTCCTTAAACATGAATATACTTAAGTAAATCTTTAAATGTTTTCATAAATTGTGTAATTAATATTAAAACATTGATATGAACTTTATGTCAACTGAAGTATGTATAATACTTAAAATTTTCATATACATATCATCTTCAAGTATTTTCATATCTCATACCATCAATAAAATGCTTTAAATTGATCTCAGTTACAATAATTATTCTTATTTCTTCTATTTCCATTACTCTTTGAGATGTTTTCTAAGCAAAGTAATAAAAAGGAACATAAAATATATAAAAATCTTTTTAATATGGACATTTGTAGCCTCCATAAAAATCAAACTACAAGTCAGAAATACAGAGCATAAAGAGAAAACATCGGTACTATAAAGGTAAATGAAGAATTCAAAGCCAAATTACTAAAAATATATTTAAGTCTATTGAGTAATGTAGCTAAATTATAATCATTATGAATTATTCTCTTTGAAATTATATATTATAATTCTTACATAAATTGTGAAAAAGTACTATATGTTAAAAATCCAAGAATTCCAAATATAACCCAGCAAGCAAAGAAATACTGCTATGCAAATAAGCAAAAGAGAAGGTAATAGGAAGAATTGATTCCATTCCTCCCCTAAACAAAATAAATTTCAAATAACCCTTTTATCTTCTGAGGTGAGATACTGACTGGAAATAAATGTCAAAATATATGTACGAAAACCTTACAGGATAACAAATATCAACAGGTAGTTATTGGGGAATATTTCCCTTCTCCAGAAAAGACCTCATATTTAATTACCATGAAATTGATCTAAAACCATCAAATATATAAGTACTATTAAAAGCTTATAATATTTCAGAAAGTTGCCAGAGATCTTTCCAGGTCATTTAAACATGTTAGCCCACAATCTAACTATGAGTGCAATTTTTAACAATTTATTAGTAACAATAAACCGACAGGAATATTATTAGCACTTACAAATAATTGTATTCTAATTGATGGAATTACCTTAGTAGGAACCTAACCTAGACTTACAAATCTGTATTAACCATTTATACCTGTCCTACAATTGAAACAAATCTGTTTTCCATTGAATTTTTAGGTAAGAAATTCCTACAAATTTACCTTACTGACAAACTTAATCATCAAAATTGTCAAATATTAAATATTTTAAGGATCACCTCAAAGACTGTGCACTGTGACAAAATTCATAAATTATATTTCTGTTAAGTTTGCAAAAATAAAATATTTATTATTGAATGCTATCAATGTTTCAGTATTGACATGTTTCAGAATATATATATATATACATTAATAGTCCATAAAAATAAGATCATTTAAATCACAAGTTAATATTAGGAGTCAAATGAGACTGTTATTTTAAACCACCACTGGTCACACACTATCTTCCAAGAGCAGAATCTCACTGCATTTACCGGTCTAAGGATAGGTAAAGTACAGCACCTAAGTCATGCGTTTCTTTCTGATGAGCTGGTGACATTAGAAAAACTAGAAGTTTGATTTTATTATTGCCAATGAATTTTAAATAGTTTCATATAACAATATACAAATCTACTTTAAAAAATACATATAAATTTCTATCAGCTTAACTGTTTTTGAGGTACAGTTCTTTGCAGTCAATATTTTCAAAAGGAAAAGTACATTCTGGGTAACTTGGCATAAACTTTTAAATGTTATTTTTAAAAAACTAAAATAATTTATTTTTATTTCCCAACTATATACTATGAAAAACATGTTTCTGAATACTTAAAAAAATCCAATGACACATATATTTCTGAACACTCAGAAAACACCTATGTCATATATTTAAAATAATGGGTAGATATTGGTCCAGGAGAACATATAAAATTCCTAAATAGCCATGCCTATTTTTCATAACAAAAGAGTATATGAACATAATGGTGGGAAAATCTAGTTTATAATTATACATAAAACCTAGTATGCTTTAAAAAACACTGACAGTAAAAATGGTACAAAAATAATTAAGAACATTTAAAAGGCGTTTATAAAATTATTCTGAGCCGCAACCTGACTGTATAAGCAAAAGGGATGCTCACATGATACCTGTACATGTCGTTTATGACTGTCTGGCTGTTACTTATAGTTGCTTGGCTAAAATCAGTACGATTCCTGCCTTCTTCCAAACAATCATTCATATAATTTATATGTAATTTATCTTAAGCCCCAACATAACAGAAACTTGAGTGTTAAAGTCAAGAAGCAAAAAAAATAAAGCAAGTGATAATACCCAAGTGATTTTTCCCTAAAAAAGACAGATATATTGAAAAAAACAAATACTGTCACCATAAAAAAACCCTAAAATATCACTTTCTAATTTTTAAGTTAAAGATTACCACTGCCTGTTGTTTTTTACATCACAAAAACACTAATACTTAAGTTTTATTGACTTTTTACATACTTCTTCCTAAGAATGTATCTAGGAAGAATACAAATACACATAATTAAAGAGCACTTTTATCACGTCATTTTAATATTGTTCTTTAGTAAACACATAATGTGTAGCAGAAGATTAAAGCAAGTCTTAATCAATGATTTTACACTAGAAACTGCTATCTATAAAACTTTTTCAGCAATATAATTTCTGAACTTAGTATATATAGGAATGATCAACATATAAGCATTATACAGCTTAAATCTGGATGTCTTGTGGTTTTAAACATTGAGTAATAAGATGTCTAAAATTTGAATATATTAAGGGTAAAATAGAAAACAAAATTATAACAAGGTGTGATCAAAGGAGAAAAGAGCTATTTTTTTCATTCATCTATAAAACAAATTTATGAGATCGTAAAGGACAATTTAACAACCTAAAGAAGGTTCAAAGTGGGGAAAGCCAGAGCCTGAGAGAACTGAATCTGTCAATGATTTCAGTCATTCACTCTAGGGAGAAAAAAAAAACCCAGAAAATATGGCTTCATTTTGCAATATAAAGTAGGAGGCATAAAATTCAGTAGCCTGTCTGTCGATGTCTAGTTACATATTTAAACTGCTTCAATTCACAGATTATGCTGATCCTTCCACATATAAACAGCCAATAATGATGGCCAGGCCTTTAAGAAAGGAAAACACACACCACACAGCAAGGTCAGGAAGCTACCAAGCACCACAGGACAACAGATCAAAACAGAATGGTTTCATATGTTTCTATTGTTTATATAGTTAATTTGGAGATGATATTCCTTAGGGGAAAAGGAGGTTGTAAATATTACCAGGAACATGCAACATAGTATCAAATACAATACGTAATTTTCATGCAGACTACTATTTCCTGTATGTATCCATGTCAGTCAACCTGCAGTATTGATAGCCATTCAATTCTTTTTAACTTAGATGTCATGACAAACTAAACCCCTTTACTCTTAAATTCCTTTACTTCTATCTCAGAGTTAATTACAGAGAATTTATAGTTCTTTAACTTCTTTGATGAAAAGATCAAACTTGCAAACTCTAAATACTTTTTTTACTATAAAGAGATCAAGCAATAGAGGAGTGGATTGAAAGGGGATGAGGTATTAATTTATTCCTGTGTAAAATTTTAAAAATGAGAACCAATAACATTCTGTATGGTACTAACCATCTTAAAAAATTACAACACACTATAAGCGATGGTAGAAATTTACCCCCAAGTAGCAGACTAGCACATTTTAAACACACAAGCTAGAGCCGCCTCTGGCCACATGTTTTTTTGAGTTCAGTCTCTTAAAGAGACAGTATTCTTGGACGTATGCCCTACATAACGCACATTTCTAAAATGTTTGATTACTATGCATCCACTCTTGCATTTCTTCAAATCCATACTAGGCCAACAGTGTTCTGCTTTATTTTACTGTAAAATCAAATTATTTTGACTTAAATCTTCAAATGACTACCGGCCGGCAGAGATGAAATAACAGGGAAAGCTACTGACTAGAGATGTCTAAAACACAGAAACCTATAGATTTAACAGCAAACCGTTGTGTTTTGTTTTTTTTAAACTAAAACGATCACCGTTTCTTCATTCATTTATCTACTCATTCACTAGGCGTCAGCGACAGAATACATTGTAACCGATAACACCGGAAGCTATGCCACTGCAATTTCGCTGTGGAATGAAGGGAGGGAACTTGCTAATAACGTCAACCAGCACCAAAGCAGTAAAATTTCAAAGATTTAATTTTCTATTTAAGAAAAAAACTCATGAAGGGGCCCGCCCACATAACCTAAAAACTGTATTAACTCGTGACTATAAGAAAGATTTCTGTCTTTCCATATACCTAAGGACATATTATTGTACAGCCACTGAAAAAACTGATGAACTCCTCCATGTGGAAAAAAGTGAGGAGGGTGGAAAAAGTTTGGCTTACTTGGTGTACGAATACATCGACTGGAATATCCAAGGGGCTTCCCTCTCGGTTTATCATGGAGATGAATCCAAATCCCATTCGCACATTGAACCACTTACAGTGGCCAGTTCCGTGCAAAACCTGGGATTCCTCCTCTGCCTGCTCCGGCAGCTTCCCGGGCTCTTCTCCACCACCTCTGCTTGCCCCGCCTGAGCAGAACAGGACAAAAAAAAAAAAAAAAAAGTCAGTTAGTCTGTATTGCTATACAGTTCATGGAAAGAGGGGGTAAAAACTGCTTGAGAGCCGAGGGAGTGGGAGTGGGGGTGGGGAGTCGGGAGAGAAGGAAATACTAAAATGCGATTAAATGGTTGAGTCCTTTTCCTCTACAGAAAATATTTAAAAGGGAAAGGGTTAAAAGGAAAGAGGGGGAGGGGAGCCACACTGTTCTATTGATCACATCCACTTCCACGGTTCCGTACACACGTGTACTTTTTCATTTAACTCCATATTTTCACTCGCACAGTACAGTACACCATGAGATACTTTACTTGCATATTGCTGATTTAACACTGATCCCATTTACAAAGAGAATTTTCCCCCAAAACTCTTCTCTCTGGCAGGCACGAGGAGGAAAGAAATCGCGAAGAGGGTTACAACTACTTTAACGCACATGCCGCAGCGAACCCAGGGTCGTCTGCACTGTGCATTCCCCTCCCCCCATAACTTTAGATTAAAGTTGGGATGGGGGAGGGGGCAGGTGTATAAAAGTTTTCTTGGGCTCTCTAACTGAAACTGCGCTTAATCACACTCAAACAATTCAAACAATAGCCCCCTGAAAGCTTTTCAAGTTGTGAATTAGTGTGGGCGGTACAAAACATTTTTGGAGATCTGTAACAATAGGTTGCCGAAAGCCCCCTTGTGCGATGGGGGGGGGGTGCGGATAATGCCCAGTATTAGGGTAAAACTGGGAAGGGGGGAACCGGCAAAGAAGGGTGGGAGAGGGGGAGGGGGAAGAGAAAGGAAGAGAGAAAATCACAGTAAAACAATAGAAAAGAAAATTAACCTTCGGCCATGTTGCCCCACGGGCTCTCTGCTCCAAACTCGTGAGATGAAAACTTTCCCTTTGCAACGGAGTGATCTTCTGCATCAATCTAACATCTTGATTTTGTGCGATCACAAATTTAGCTCGCATGGTCTAATGTGCTTTCCCTCTTTGGATTTTTTTCTCTTCTCTCTCCAGTTTCTGGCTCCCTGAGCACACGTGACTTTGTCAATTACATGCTTTCTTGCTACTAATTTCACCTCGGATCCTTAAGGGGCCGGCAAGAGGAAGAGATAACCAATCGCCATTTCATCTATGCTGACATCAAAATAATTTATGAATGAACACGAAAAACTCAAACATGTTATCTTAAAGACAATTTGGGACGCTTCTTTACGATAAATCAGAATGCTGACTTTGTGCTTTTACTTAAATACAATGGAGGGTTCTTGTGAATCGTTTAGAAAAACGGCACAGTCATATATGTGCACACGCGTGCCTTACACACAAGCCAATCCAAATAATCTCATTTAGGAGAAAAAGCCATTTAAACAAAGAAACTGAGGTTACATCTTTTTCCCCGTAAGAACTCATCTACTCGGTAGCAATAAACCTGCTTTGGACGCAAATCTCTTATTTATTCAGTTTTAAGAGGAAAATATATAATTTACAAAAGATCTAATTAAACCTAATTAAATCCCCATGAAAGTTTAGATAAGGATAATGTTATACACCTACAATAAGACAAAAGCACAGAATTACCTGATTGTACCCTAAAATTTTTCAAATTTAAAATAAATCCTACTGGAAAAAATCTCTATCACCTTCATGTAGTCAAATCGTATTTAGGATTATAATTCTGGAACATTTTGGAAGAGGCTGGTAAGAAATTGTACTTCACAGGTTTCGCCACCACCTCTTTTCCGGGGGAGGAGATATGATTAATGACTTCCTAAATAACAGCCCAGTTTTTCAGTCTAACATAGAGTGAACCTCAATCAGTGGCGATTGTTCCCCAAGAGCAAGACAACTTAGGGCAGGGAGGGGGAGGGGTACGCCGGGCCGGGGAGGTGAAGAGGAGCCGCCAGCAGAGGCGGCTGCAGAGCCAGAGAAAGAGGTGGGGGAGAAAAAAAGCAGGCGCTGGTGGGGGGAGGGGTGAAGAAAGAAAGGCAAGTGGGAGGAAAAAAGGTAAATTTATATAATGTTGACTGGACCCTACATTTTAAAAGTCAACTACCAGTGGGTAAAATAGTAGAATAAACGAAAATTTAATAACGGATTAGGCTCCTACTGCCATCCCTGGCCCTCCCTGTTTTAAAATGCTTTCCCTTTACCTTTCAGATCAGTTCAAATGATTGCAGACTACTAGAGCCACCAATATTACCACCCCCATCGAATACTACACTAAATATTATAGATCAACTAGAAATGCCATAGCTCCTGTAAAAAAATCACCAGCTTTTGAAACACTTAAACGCACCACCACTCTTTCCCCCACCCCACCCCCATTTTCTTAAACAAGCAGTTTACTGGGAAAGTGTACAGATACCACTTCCCTTAGGCACCGCTACCGAGTTGAGTGAGCCCTCCCCCACCAAACCCGCAATCCCCTCCGGTGTCTCCCAACAGGTCCACACTAACTCTTAGCACTGCTAACACTAGCACACAAACTATAATGTAGGAATCCTGAATTCAAGAGCTTTTCAATATCCACATACAGCACCTATGTATACCTCCTCCCCATACTAAACAACGAAATATAAATTTATACTACCTAGTTCAGATCTGAAATAAATGGATGTAGATAAATATGTGCTACTTTCAGCTGCCTGTGGTAAAAGGCTTCAAACAAGATTGATGGATTTAGAAATTTTTTTGTCTATTTATTTTGTTGTTTCTCAGGAAAGGGGGCAAAGTTTTCTCATTTGCTTTGGAGGAAATAAGCATAGTAGAAAGAAAAGAAAAACTGTGAAAATCAAAATGATTTAGAAAGAGTAACACAATCTCAAACCTCTCAAAAAATTACTTGCTAACAAAATATTTACTAGGCATTATAATAATGCCTAGTAAATTGATTACAAGTCAATTGATTACACTGACCTATAATGAAGTAACTTTAACAATGGCATTTCATGTTAAACTTTTCACAGAATACAAAATAAAAAAATACTAAAATAAGTTATATGGCTTCTTAAAGTATTTTAAACGAAAGAATTACTTTAAACCTCAACATCTGGTTAACAGAAAAATAATCTAGGAAAGTATTCATGTAAATTGAGGGAGAAAGCTATTATTTATGTAAAACTAACTGTCATGAAATTCACAGACCCGTAGTTTAGTTTTGTCAGTGAGACACATTTATAGTGAATGATACTGTCTGTAAATTTGTTTTAATTACAAAATAGTTTAATAATAAAATCAGAAATAATATATAGATGGATTCTGAATCCTTGTTGACTGCTAAATTTTATGAAATTCAAACCTGTAACAGATTAAAACTGTGAAATGCCATAACTGAACTGCATAAAATGGTATAGTTATGAGATTCAGTCTTGCCTGTTTGGGGGCCTCCAGTATTAGTGGAATTAAGGTAAGGTTCACTGGACTGGTCACTGGTGTCAGAGGTTATCGACTCATTCATTTCCTGAGGGGGACATCAGCCTTTCAAGTTGTGTAGAGGGCTTTTTCCAACCGGGAACTCTGAGAAATCCTCTAACATTCATTCACAAAGAATTTAAGGCAACTGCATTTACATACCTGGGGGGAGGTAAAAGAACTGGGGAGAGAAGGCAAGGGGTGGAAGAGGAGGGAAGAAAATTAAGGGAAAAAGTGAGGGAGGAAGACATGAGAAACAAAGTATCACCATTTCAGGGATATGGCACTGTCTTTTACATAGATTCATCTTTTCTGTCCTCCAGTCCCTACCTTTCGAGTCTAAAACCCTTTCATAAAACTGAACATAATCTCTTCAAGCTCAGAGAGTGCTTCTTTCACATAAAATGGCCCTATGAATCTCCTAGAATGCTTTCCAATTTGTCACCTTCCCGAAGTCTCCTGGTTTTGATTTTTTTCTCATTTCCTACTTGTTTTTAGTGCCAGAAAGACCTGTGCTTGACTCAAAACGCATGTTTTATACTTGTGAAAGCCAAATATTTCAGTAGGTTAATTTATCATAGTTCTCTCAAAATATCTATAAAATGAGTTCAAGTAGCTACAAAGATCGTTAATGCACTGGGGGTAAAAATCAAGGAAATAACCGATCATATATGCCCACTGTTTATCACAACCTAAGGTTTCTCCATGAAGAAAAGCAAAGGGCACGTACTCTCGGCCGATTTTGTTTTTAATTCCAACAGTACAATGCAAGGAGCCAAAAGAGATGCCAGAGCCTACCGTCCTTGTTTTTGTACAAGAAATGGGTGACTTCAATCAAAGCAGAAACAATGCTTTAGTTCTTCTTAAAACTAGGAGGAGGGGCTGTGCTACTGCGACGAGCGACTCCACCCGGCCTCTCCTGCTGGCAAATAAGGCCGGGGTCTGCAGCCCCAGCGCTGCCTTCTCAGCCCAGTAATTTCACGCGCCGTCCAAGCCCCAGGGTCTCCGAGACCCCCAGCCAGCGGATCTCCCCTTTCCCTCCACCTCCGGCCCGGCACTTCCTCTCCCTTCTCTAGTCACCTTTTCCTTATTCAGCACATCACTACCTCCTTTCTAGAGTGGAGCCATTCCTAAGGCGGCTAATGATTTCTCACTAATTAATGGATTTTTACATTTGTCCTCCCTACCACTCCCACCCCGGAATACCAAACAAAGGAAAAAACCCTTTCCTTCACCACTACGGAAGACAACCCTTGGCGTGGTCTACTACTTTTCCTGCATCTCCAGACATACCATTTATAATTTGATCTCTTTATCTGTGAGATGTCAGAGTCTCGGAAATCTACTATAAGTGAAGTCAAGGGGGAAGGAATCAGGAGAACCTGGAAAAAATGACCACTACCCCCTTCCCCCAGCAGGCCTTGCCTAAAATGGAGAGGTCTTCAGACTGCTGGCGCCGGTACTTTAGGGCAGCCACAAAAACATCGCTGTGCGCCTTCAGAGGGTCAGAAAAAGCACTCCTCTGGGAAGGAGGTGGGATGGGGGTGGGATGGGAGAGGATTTTAGGGAACCCACTTTGGCCTCCCCGAATGAGGTTTCTAACCCAAAAGCGGCACCTCGGGCAAACTGTTCCCGATCCCTCCCACTGCGGTTTCAGCAAACTACTTGGCAAATAACTTTCTTGAAATTCTTACAATACGGAATCACATGAAAGAGTACTCTGCTGGGTGCCTTGGTCTTATAATAAAGGCACTTGAGAATACGGGGGCATTTTGTTTTTGTTTTTAAAAAACAAAATTCCGTTCTCATTTAATTTCCTTATCTAGAAACAAAATGCTTTGGATTAACACAATTGTTCCAATTTGAGAATCTTTACACCGTTTACAAATCACTTTAAATTTTTTCCTTAAATATCTTCTTAACACATTTCCCCAGGTTTAATTAAATTATGAAAATACAAGAACTGATTAGCATATATTTTACATTTTCCAAATTGCTTTCATACTTAAAAAAAAAACAAGGATTTGCAAACATTTCCTTCTTTTGGATCAGTTATGTTTCAGCAAAGTATTTAGAGCAACAAAAATTAAATCAGAAGAAAGACATTATTTTAGGAGCACCATTTTGTAGAAAGTTTCTTTAAAAAACTGAAATAACAAAAAAATCCTGTTTTATTACCATGCTCCCCAATGAAAAGGAAAAATAAAAATTTTTATTATAATTCCCAAATATCTTCTGAATTGTGTTCAACAAATACTTCCTTAAATGATTTTAATCAGAACAAAAATGGGTTAGAAAAATCATTTTCTAACAAGCGCTACATTACTTTGCCCCAACTTGCACAAAACTTTATTTTATTTGAAAAATGAGTCAGTATTTTTCACCTGCATGAGTCAAATATGTATGCTTCATAATTTGAAGATCTTTTTGTAGTAAATATTAAATCTATAGAAATGATACTATATAGTATAAACATGTAATTCCCCTCCAAAGCAATGATAGCTGGTTCTTTACAACTTGATCTCATCAAAAGAAATCTTAATAACTTAATCTCATCAAAATGAAATAAGAGTATGGGCAGCTTCCGACATATTTATTTTAGTATTTTCACTTAGAGTTTACTTGGGAGAAGGGGGCAGGTGGATGGAAAATGGAAGGAAAAAGAACAGTGGGGGAGTAAAAGATGAGGGAAGTGGAAAGAAATCTTCAGGCTTTAAAGATGCCTGTGTGAGAAGCAAATCTGTGGAGAAAGAGCATTCAGCTAGAAACTAGAAGCCAGAGTTCTAGTCCCACTTGCTGAACTTATTAATCAATAAGCTTCTCTGGGCCACAGTTACCTCATCTGGAAAGGAGGAGACTGGACCAGGTGAAGTTCAAGTATTTCAATTTAAATGCAATCCCTGGAAATAACCTTTCTTTTTGGTGAAAGTGGAACCTCTCCTGAACAAACCCTTTTTAATCACAAGGAAACAGACATGAAACTTTATTGCAGTCGCTTAACACATTGGTGTTAACATTATTTCCCAACAGAAAAGAAAAAGGATCTGGACTATCTCCAGTTTGTCCCTACAAAAAACCCACAATCTAACAGTAATCAGAAACTAGTTAGTAAATTAAAATACTGTAGCATCTTTTCAGTATCTTCTTTTTCATGATACTCATTAGAGCATCATCTCCATGTTAAAGGATTCACTCTAGAAAAAGGAAAGTGTTTGTCAAATGGCAATGCCTATCAACTGTTTCTTCATTTGACTTTTTGATCCCTATTATTTTCATGTTGCTACCTATAATCCTAAATTTGATAAGCTTAATGACAGAACAACATCTTTTTATTTGTATTTAATTTTCATAAATCTTGTCATATCACAGCTTTTAAATGTTTTCATAGTAGTATCAGTCAAGAGTAGAGCCAAAGTATTGAATTCATCAAAGTACAAGCCAGAGTATTACATTATCAAATAAAACTGTTACTGACAATAGTGTTATAAGTTTCAAGTGAATGTCAGTAACTTAAGAAAATACTTATCAAAAATCTAGGTTTTATAGTACATCTACATAAAGGAAAATACATATACTAGGTTTAAAATGTTAAAAGTTCAAATGACACATTTTTGCAGTAAAATGAACAAACATGATACAAGTTCAAGAAAATCCAAATAAATGGAGCTTCCTTAAATTAGCAAAATTCCCAAATTCTCTGAAAAAAATGTCTAACACATTGTGCTATTCATGTTATGATAAATTATTTGAAAATAGTGCCAACTCTCTATTTTTAAATTAATTCAACCTATATTTGTGAGTGTCTATTTTGCTATGGGTGTTTCAAAAATGAACAAACTACAAATACTCTTCATTCAGCTACATAAACATGTAAATATCTACTATCAATTTTCCTTGCATTATAGAAAAAAGAATCACAAAACCCAATACTACTAAAATCAGGAGGAAAAGGGGTTAATTAGAAGATTTCATCTATGTATTCTGCTGGGAGCAACAATTTATAGACAGAATGATCTGGAATCCAATAGGATATGGTACCCATCTTGCCAAAGTGAATTCCTGAAGGTTGCTAAGTTTCTTCATATGCTTCTAGTGATCTTTTTAAATGTCCATCAAGTAAAATATTTAATTTATTTAAAAAAGACTAACCTGGGGCTGATGAAACCTGGTTGAATGACCTCATCATCTTGTGAAGAACCTAGAACCAGAAAGTTCAAGTTAGTACTATATTAATAGCCTTTTCAATTACCTCTTCTTCAGCTTAGTGGATCATTAGAAAGTAATAAAATGCCTAGGTTTTGACTCTGTGAAGTCAAATTTAAGACTCACCTACCAAAATACATAAACAATTGCCATAAACTTGCCTTTCATTCCTATTAAAGGACACTGATTTAAAAAAGCCTTTTAAACAAGATCATTAAGATGTAGTCAAAGATCCTAATTTCATGAACAATGAAATTAAATTTAAAAAAACACTTGTTACACTATAATTCAAGAATTCCATTCTATTTTAAAAACACAGTTAAGAATCAACCAAACCACAATATTATGCTTCTTGATGAACTTACTTGACCATTCTCTTCAAATAAATTTTACAAGATAAATCATGAGAATCTAATTGTGGTACTTCCACCATCGATATTAGAGCTCTGTTACATTCATATACTCTGCAAAAAAAATTACTTTAATGGTAATTCATTTAACCATTAAGTGTATTTAATTAAAGTTTCTTATTATGTATTAACCCTGATTTTTAAAAGGAAAAACAGTTCTCGTTTACAACGCAAGTAAGCACTGACTTTTCTAATAGATCTGCTGGCAGATGTCACAACACAATAAAACTTGTAATGAAGAGGTCACCCAGTAGTGACGTATAGCAATTGGAGGAGAAACTCCTGGTAATCACTGAATTATCATTTTTATCCTTAGGTAAGAGTTATTAAGCATTGGAAAATGATTTGTATGAGCATACATCCAGTCACCTATTACAACCCAGGGTTACCTTTGTTCCTTAACTAAGTTTTACACGCTATATCTACTATATCAATTCACACAAAATAAGCCATTATGTGCAAATTCTTTAGGTTGCAATCTAATTTTCTTCTCAAAACTAAACAGATGGTTTTCCAAGTGCAGAGTTCTAATGAATGTTGACCCAAGATTCTTCTTATAAAGGATGACAGTCCCATTGAATAACATTTGAAAAGACTAGAGGAAGAATGTGAACAAAGGGTATGTGAAACTCTGTACATTAAATCCTCCAGTTATCCTGTGTTGACCACCAAAAGACAGAAGATGATGACAGATCCTAATGTTACTAAAATTCATTATTAAAACTTATTAAATAGAGCTTTCCTTTACAGTAAGACTACATTGTTTTATTTTGCACATTTGGTTTGTGTTAGGCTTTATTTAAGTATTACACATAATTTCAGTAAAACCCTAGCTCGTTTTTCTGTTTTAATAGCCCACAGCCCATGCTTAATCTTCCTTGTATATACTTACAAAAAAGTTCAAACCAACATGTTCTAAAGATGTAGAAAAAATAGGAATGAGGTAGGTAAATGCTATATAAAATATTTACAATATTAAATGTTCATATTCTTAATATAGGTGACTATTTGAAATGAAATAACAATAAGGAATTAAAATTATTCCTTAAATGCATGAACAATCAAAAAACAGCTATTTGTAATTTTATACACAGGCATATTTATTTAATACTATACTCTGGGGTAAATATTAAAAACTAATTAAAATTGTGATATACTAGAATATACTTCTATGATCCTTCATTAGAATAACCCCTGTTCATCATTTAAATTTCCACTTTGATCTCACACTGAGTACCAATGCTTCCATCATTTGATACTGTACTGTAAAAGACTGTAATAGCCCAAGATGATGTTCTCTTTTCCAACTGCACTCTATGTTGTATGGTGGCAGGAACTGTATAGATTCTGCTCATCATTTTAATCTGGGCATTCTTTAGTATTTAATACACAGTTATTAAACAAATCAATGACTTAATGAATTTCTGAACCTAGCTTGACCATCTCCAGAATGCCTTTATGAAATAAATGAATTTGTACACAAAATTTTCTTCAGCCCTGGCAGAGAAGCTCAGTCAGTTAGAGCATCATCCTGATATATCAGGATGTAGGTTTGAGCCCTGGTCAGGGAACACACAAGAATCAATCAATGAATGTATAAATAAGTGGAACAACATATCAATGTCTCTCCTTTCATCTCTCTCTAAAATAAATAAATAAATAAATATTTTTTAAAAACGATTTTCCTTAACAACCATCTTCTCATAAAGACAATATGATAGAAAGTTAGTCCTTTGACTTCTGCAAATATAAAATATGTGCATACAAAATGATTGATTTCAAGAATTTTAGCTAAAATATGTGTACTTACTGCTATAAAGCTACCTAGCTTATAAACACTACCCATTACAAATACTATTAGACTTTATGCTTCCTCCTATTAAAACATACAATATTCTTCTCAAGTACTTTACATATTGGTGTTAATCCACTATTGTAACTATGCAACATAAAGGAAAATTATTATTGCACATTACACACTCACTTCTTAAAAATTGCCAATTAAGCTATTAAGTCCAGAAAATTAAGTAATAACAATACTGCTATAACATGTTACTCAGAATTTTATTTCAATTCAATTCAATTTATACCATGTTAGTTTTCCCTCCTAAAATTAATAATATGCAAGTTACTTTTTTTAAGCCATAAGAATTTTATTTGTATTGATTTAATCTTTATTGTGTTTTTCAAGTTACTTTTAGTTCTCAAAAATAATTTAGCAATCAAGAATATTTGCCAAAATAAAAGGAAAATTATCTTATTACTTATTCTCATCTCTATAATTTCTCAACATTTAAAAAATACTTAAAACAATTTTTTTGTTTCTTATTACTGGTATTTTCTAAAATAATGCAGGTATAAAACACTATAGTTTACAAAAATATTTACTTTATGGTTTATAACAAAAATTATAGTCTATTTACAATATGACTCAACTATCATTGAAATAAATACATTGTTTTTGAAAAGTGAGGTAGACAGCAACATGACTTTTCTTTACTAGAATAATAGTTGGGGAGAAGTTTTTAAATGACCACTTAAAATCATATAGCAAACATCCTACACAAATACCAAACTGAAACCTAAACTATAATACTTATTTAGATTTACTACAACAAATATAACATAAACATACATCAAATAAAATATTCAATGTTGAAGTTTTTAATATTGAATGTTTTCTAACACTGTCCTCTGAAGAAATATTTACTATGTATCAGTGGATTGAGTGCGGGCCTGTGAACCAAAGGGTTGCCAGTTCGATTCCCAGTCAGGGCACATGCCTGGGTTGTGGGCCAGGTCCCCAGTGGGGGATGTGTGAAAGGCAATCACACATTGATGTTTCTCTCCCTTTCTCCCTTCCTTCCCCTCTCTCTAAAAATAAATAAATAAAATCTTTTGTAAAAAAAGCGTTCACTGTAATTATTTTTTGCAAATTAGTCAACTGACTAATCAAATGCTACATAGTCAAAATTGGGATGAATTATTTTGCAATTCAACTGAACATTCTCCTGTAATTTTAGACATATGAAGGGGGGCCCCCAAAAAAACAGAATTATCTCCTGGAGAGCAGGCCCCTTGTAGTGCAGGCTTCCCCCACTACGTGAGTTTTCTAGGAACCCATCTGTATCAGTATACCAGCTGGCATTGTTGTGAGAGGATGCATATGACTTTAGTGATTTTTTTAAGCTCTTTTGGTGCGTTTGCCCATTTCATGATAGATGATTTAGAACATACCTGCCCACCCTGCACTGAGTGTTTAGCAGTTTTTGAACAAAAATGGCATGACTCCCCATGCCTCACCCTCCCTATTCACCCAATCTCTCCCCAGGTGACACCCCTGCAATGAAAAAAAACCCCTCAAAGGGAAACATTTTGCCAATGTGGAAGAGGTGAAACAAAAAATGGCAGAAGCACTAAAAGGCATCAAAATCGATGATCTCAGAAACTGTTTTGAGCAGTGGAAAAAATGTCTTGATAGGTGTATTGCATCAAATGGAGAGTACTTTTAAGGTGACTGAAGTTTAAACATGGAAGAATACACAATTTTTATTAATAAGTTCTGGGTTTTTGGGGGTCTCCCCCTTGTAAGTGGAAATCCTGTACCCTCAAGTATACACAGGTTCAATTTTTAAAAAACTATCTTTAAAGATAAATATTTACATGTAACTTTATACAGATGAAAAACAGTAAGTACTGGAGTGTTAAAACAGGAAACTTTATATTTAGTTAAATATTTTGAACATTTTCTTGAGAGAATAAAGAAATATTATTTACAAAATATTGCAGTTTTACATTTATGAATTACATTTTAATACATTAATTTTCACTACTTATACTATATAAACATTTAACTTTAAGTTAGAGGCTAATATTTCTAGTACTTCTAAATCACAGAGATGGTAACTTTCTCTACCACTGTGAAATTGAAATTTTACTGGTTTCTCATAAGATATAGGCAGCTCTAACACTCTCTTCAAAAAAGTGTAGTAAAAATATTTGTTCTAGAAAATAAACTTCAATGAATATTAATTTAAGTCAATTGACATATTGTCTAGACTGATTCAGGCACTGAGTATAGCACAATTCTTAATTGTAAACACAATTCTTTAACTTAAATGTGAAAGTTGTACCACAACTGGGCAACAGCACAGCTGGTTTTGTGAATGCAAATAGTTTGTGTTTCCTACAATATAAAACAACAGTTTTATAGAATAAAGTCCACAGCTGATTCATTGTTAAGGTCACATAAAATTAAAGAAAAAAAGTGGTTTTAAATTAAAGAATCAAAATAATGACAAAATTCCTTTTAAAAAGCTAATCAGATATATTTTTAATGCCCTCCACAACTTTAAGCTAAAAACTTTATCACAGCTTCTTGGTATGGTAACAAAAACAAAAGATTTTATGTAAATCTGAATACCTATTTAATATAATAAACATCAAGAGATGTTTTAGAAGCTGCTCATCTATATGCCATGGCCAGTGATCTAATGGTGTAATAAACATAATATTAAACAAAAACAATAGGAATTTCACTGGCAGAAGAGATTATACCAAGAGATTAATGCAAAAAAAATAAAACATTTACAGTTTTTCTAAAATGTTTAATCTACAAAAAGTATGTCTGTTTTATACCTACACAGTATAGAATATTTTAGTTGAAATATTTTTGTAGAATCTGAAAAAATGTTACCTAAAAGAGATATCTGAAAAATATAAAATTAGCATTTTGGCTCTTGCATTTCCACTGTTTGTAAGAAAAATACAGATTTGAAAGTATTTAGAAAATTTAAAACGTGTTTATCCACCATTACAACTGGTCATACAACACTATGTCCTTTTTCCCTACATAATTAAGCTTTTGTTCAGCCATGAAAAAACTGGAAACTGATTGCTTGAAAATGAGCTGCATGCCCTTTGTCCTGGTTGGTCACCTCTGACCCTTAATTTGATGATCCTGCATATCAACCCATTCTATTTTTAGAAAAATTGTCAAGTTCTATATGTAAAATAGTACAAACAATACTTTTTACTGAAATATTAAATGTATTACACATTCCTTTTCAAGTAATTTCTATAGTGATTTCATATCAGTGTTCAATTCACACAATGTAAAACACAGTAATATCATAAGCAGTGACAGCCTGGTGTTTGTCCTGGTTCAAACAATAGAAAATTTCCCCAAAGAACTAACTCAAGATCATTATAATGTAAAAATATATATTTTTCTATTTATAAACTTGCTTATATATTATTGTTTCCAAGTAGAATTTACTTCATGACTTATTTCTAAATTGATTAATTTTGATAACACATATTTTGATGATGGTTTGGATAGTGCCAGACTATAAACTTGAATCAAAAATTCCAAGTATCAAATTCATACACAACTTCACTGCAGTATCAACTAAAATTGTAGTTTTTTGAGAACTCATTAGTTGCTTATATTGGTTTTATAATCTTGTCTTCCTTTGCAAGTGGCAGCTTTCAAAGAAAGAGGAAACCTCTAGCCTTGATCTCATTGATTATACTAATATTATTCAAAATTAATGTTATACAGTAAAGGGTAAAATTTCTCTATTACAATTTCTGGTTGATTCCAATGAAACTGGGTAAAAAGACTACATTAAAAGGTATACATATAATAAATGTGTATATTTCTTACAGTGAGGATGTTACTTGAACCTCTATGCAATTTCTGTGTGGTTTTCTGTCAGATTTAGCAATGACCAATATGGCTGTCTTGGTTCAGCACTGTGGTCAGCGACTTCACAGAGTCACTGTCAGATAAATCCAAACCAGTGTACATGTATATAGTGGGCAAGTTTCTCAAATCAATGTAATTTTATATTTCACATATCCCTAGATATGTTCATGTAAATCAATCTTAATTTTTTAATGTAAAAAAATTTCATTGTTCTGCTTGGAAAACTAGAAATTCTTCTTTACCTTGTGGGTTACAAAAAACAGTACTTATTTGTAAAGAAACTGTCCCATTAAAGGCAAAAAAATCAGGTACATGTTCTCAAGCATTTAAATATAAAAACTTGGGCACTTATGTGCTATAAAATTTTAAAAGAAAATAAGATTCTACTAAAAATTGCCAAAGAAGAAAAATTTTTAACTGACCAAAAATTTGTGATGTCCGTTTTATACTCAATAGCCTTTATTACTTCTAAACTAATTCATCTATGAATCTCTGCTTCCCTTTTTTAATCAACTGAACTATAGCTTAAATGTTTAAAGATCATTTACATCTACAAATCTGATACTTATAACACTTCAATTATTTTAAAGAAACATTGATGTTACACTTGACAGCTGTTATGCATGATTTATTTAATAACTTATTTTTCGCTTAATCATGGTTTGTAAATTATGATAGCAGTGTTACAAATACTGAAAAAAGAGACATGATCAGATACCAATCATTATCAAACTATGACAGGTAAGGTCTGTTTAATCTTCTCTTTCTTCATAGTAAATGGGATAAAAAACCTTAAATCCACAATATTCGGTAAAATTCTGGTGGTTTTTTAGAATTTACATGTGCAACACACTTTAAGTCATTCTGGACTGACTTTGAGCACTACTATATTAAAATTCCACCTCCTTCACCTACAAAGAAGTGTAGTTGACAGTCTTCCCTCCCTATAACCTGGATTTATTTAAATCCTGATTAATTTCACAACAAATTCTTCATTGTTTCTGAATGAAGTTTGGCACAGACATATAATAAGACACTAAAGTTTAACAAGGATGAGAATTTATCTTTGAATCATTTGGTTCCAGATCTATTATAGCAAAGTACATATAAACAGTTCTAATAATTAGTTTGCATGACAAATTGATTCAGATCCTTAAATTCTTATTAACATTTATTTGACAGTTTATTAACAAGCAATGATTAGTTGATCCTATTTATAAAATGGCAAAGTCAAATAAAGTATCTTATTTTTTTGAAGTACCTTCATCTCCCCTCCAAGCACTAGCAAGAGGCCTGTGTCAGTTTAATTGCTAAAGCTCTTTAGGAAATTTAGACACATTGGATTGTCCTATTTCATACATTCAGAGATAAAGAGCATGGGAAGCAAGAATTGTCCCCATATGGCCAAGGGTCTAATTATAATTCAAAACTGAATACTGATTATTACATATTCTGTTGTTAATTTATGACTCCTATCAAACTGTACAAAACCACAGAAGAAAAAAATATGTCAAATAACAGATTCACGTGAAAAACATGTCATTCATAACAGATTTATATTTTCAAATTTTGAATAATTCAATTTTAAATGTCAGAGTTTGCCTGAAATCTTTATAAAATTAAATTGTGATGTTTTTAAGTGATTCTTGAACTTAAACATTCACTTTACCAAAAGATGCATTTGTATTACCACTGGCTGAATACAGTAATAATCTACATAAAAATGACACAAGAATTTTTTTAATCAGGGTAAAAATCACTTAATGTCACACTTTACCAACAATGTTTTCTAAACGATTACATTAGAAATGTAAAATGTTTTACATTTTCTAATATTAGTTATGTGTACTTTTAACTTCCGCAGTATTTATGACCAAGAAATAAAAACAATAAACATGAGCATAATTTATTTTTCCCTTGCATTAGCAAGGAAAAATTGTAGATATAAAAATCTTCACTGGATAATTTAGTTCTATGAACAGTAACAATACCTGGTAACCTGAAAAACCTATGGATGAAAACAAATTTACAAAAAGAACAAAAAGGAACTCAAGGAAACACAGGAACCTAAGATTTCAGTCTGTGTTACATGAACCAATTCAAAATGGCGGACTTACTATTACTTACATTTAAGAAATTTCCGCAATGAGGACATTATATACATACTGCAGGATGTTACTCGAAAACACTCAATGTCTACCAACGTGAAATTAAAAAGAGTTTTTGTAGTACAAATCCTCGTAATGCAGTCGCATCCAGTGTTCCAGTCAGTAGTTAATGCTTCTGCAAATGTATCATTTCTTCTTTGGTTGTTTTCAAAAGCAACCTAAATCCAAGTGCATTTTTTCTCTGTCCTTCACAAATCCTTAACTTTAATTCATGAATTTACATCACCAACACCGAAGCAAAGAAAAAAAAAAAGATCTCCGATGCCTGCAGGCTACAAAGCAGCTCTGTTTGTGGAATATGTGAAGGGCAGGTGCGGACGCCCCCTGGCGACGCAGCCCCGCCTGTGCGAGGCGCCCGCACCAGCCGTGCAGACCCACCGCCGAGACCCTGTGCCTCACCCTTGCTCCCCGAGTCGCCTGCAACCCTCCCCGCCCAGCACTACAGCTCACAGCCCGATCCGGTAGACCAGAGGAGACCGCAGCAGTGACACTGGGCAGCTGGGCAACGAGCAACACTTCGCTTGCAACGAGTGCCAACCCAGCAGCGCGGAGTAGGGTTGAGAAAGGTGTGAACCCGGAAGTACATCGACCGCCTGCATCTCAGTGACAAGAGGGCATTAAATAAGGGTCGGTGAAGGAAGGACACGGGGTCCTGCTCCCGAATGGCAACTTGCTGCGAGATATGTCACTTCCCTAGCTTGCCCTGTCCTCCCACAACGGCGCTCACACCTCCTTTCTTCCTGCCCCTTGGCACGGAGCTCCGCTCGACGTTGCTCACGTGCCACAACAGGGGCAGCAAGCCGCGTCGGCACTGGCACGCACACCTGGCCGCACTCGCACAGCCGCGGAGCGCGCTGCTTACCTCCGGGGCCTCATGGTCGGGTCGCCAGCCTGGGTGTAAGTGGGAGACTGCGTGTGACTACGCGTGTGGCGTTCAGTCGGGAGGGGGGGGGCGGGACCGGGCGGAGAAAAGGGCCTGAAGTCTGTCACTTCCTGAGGGAGCGCCGGAGACCCGGGGTGCGTCCGGCGGGGCCGGGAGGGTCAGCACATTGTGAGCCCCCAAGGGGTCCCGACGCGGAGGGGTCGGGGAGGGAGGGCGGTGCTCGGCTGCTGGACGCAGAATCCGCTGTGGCTGCAGCTCCGCTGCCGCTGCCTGGCGGGTGGCGGGGAATGGGGTAGAGCGGGCCAGGCCGGCTGGGGGCCTCGGGAAGCCGCGCACCGGGCTGCTGGACTGGAGCCTTGCGTCAGGCGGCGGCACGCGCACACCTGCCCGCCGCAGCTCCGGGCTGCGTCATTGGCTGCTCACGCCGAGCGCGCGAGATTGAACTTTCCATTCATTCTCGGGCTCTGTGGGCGCGCACGGCTGTGGCGGAGCTTTCCCCGCCAGCTCTCGGGATACGCGCTGCCTTCCTCCGACCTGAAGGCGCGTTCTCGCGCAGAATGGAGCTGTTCTCGCGGAGGCTGCTAAAGTCAGGGCCTGTCGCTCGGTCTTGCAGCGCGCACGCAGCACAGGATCCTGGAGAAATCTCATTTGGCGGTCCCCAGGGTGCACCTTGAGGGAGGCAGGAGCGAAACTGTAAGAAGGTACCAGCTCTTTTTCTCCTTAACTAACAAACGCTCTGGTGGTACCTACAGATAGCAAATTCCTAATTGTGCAGTTCAAAGTTATAATTAGTAATGTATCTCAGAATACGGTGAGCATCGTAGACAGTATCAGAAGTTTGGGGAACCTACTATCAACTGTATTCTACGTTGTACTTTCCTAAACAATGAAATACTCAACCTCAAATTGAACACATATATTACCTCTCAAAGTGCCAAGATATTTGTGGCCAAAAAATATTGCGATATGTGCATACCTAACTCTGTTGTTTTGGTATATCTTTCCAAAATGTCACTGCCTTCTCTCCTAATGCCTTTGTAGTTTATTCTCGTCATTCAAAGTTTCTCTTTATTCACTCAGAACCAAATAGTCCTGGTCAACTATCGTGTGACCAGTTACAAAATCAAACAGCCTTGTAATCTGTGATCTGGTCTGATCAAACAAATGTGGACTATTTGGTGAAACTGATTAAGGGATTAAATATTTCAGCAAAATAAAAACCAGTTATATTCAAAATAAATGTTTATTTAATATATGTATACACCTTATATATGGTGTAACAACAAATTAAAAGTGGAAAACTTTGAACATAACTAATAAAGGTGAGTTAGCTGGATTATTTATTACTAAAAGACAAATCTCTAAATCATTACTGTGTAATGATGACCAATGCTTCTTTCCAATTCCTAGATTAGATTAGGAAACCAGTTCATCTGTCAGGGATAACCATGGTCTAGGAAAAAAATACTTCTGGTCTGGGTGTGAGATGAGTGGAGCCAAACTTATCAGAAGCAAAATCTCACTGTGACCCCGCAAGAGCTTTCCCCATTGGCTACCTTTGGCCCATTCCTAGATGATTGCCCGACTTTCCATTGAGCCTGTGTAGGGTGTGACTGACTTTAAAGATGCCTTTTCATTGGTATATATATGTAAAGTATTTCTTATATTACTCATTGAGTAATACAGAGAATTTATTCACATGAAATTCTTAGTTATAACCATTGTACCAATCAATTGCAATTGATTTGTTATAATGCTAGATACTTTATGTTATGATACCATATATAATTTAATGGAAAAGGATGCAGACATTGATCACAAGAAATGAAAAACAGCAATTAATTATATATCACCATCTGAAATATTATATGCTTTGACTTAAAAGCATTATAGTAATATTTTATTTATGAGTAGAGTTTATAATCAATGCTCTTACAGAATGGAATTTGTGTTTTTTTTAAATAACTATGTCAGGTGCTTTATAAGACTTATGATATATTGATATGATACTTGTTTAAAGTCTTGAGTATTGTAAACAGAAAATAATTAAAACAGATTAAAATATAACCTAGACTTGGCATCCCAAATAATCAAGAGGTCATTTTTCTTTTTGATTTCAAACTAATTACCATCATGGCATCATGCTGCTGTCAGAAAAATGAAAAATTGAGCATTGTAATACTTACTGTATTATTTTATATTAGGTGCCAGGATGGGGAGAGAATGAACTTTGATAGACTAAGCACTTACTAAAGAATAACACTGGCATAATTAAAAGTGGATGAAAAGCCACAAGAGAAAGTTAAAGGCAAACAAATTTATCATTTATATATGGCTCTTAGCAATTTCTTTCTAAAAATGTATTTTTCTACCTGGGACCATGGTGATAATTTACTCTTAAGATTATATCTGATAATTACTCCCTGAAAGAACAAGGTCTATCTTATTCTTCTCAGTGCCCCCAGTGCCCATAACAGTGCTGGGCCCATAGGGTATGTGAAGGAAATTTTGCTTTTTAATTAGTGCATGAGAATGCACCATGATTATTTTTTAAGCAAGTAATTAATGAGACATTTGGAAAATATAGCATGCAGTGTGTTATTTATCTCCCACTCTTTTTTGACCAAAGTACAAGGTCTGTCCAGAAGGTATCCAGACACGTAATATGAAAAAGAGAAACATTTATTGAAGAAGATACAAAAACATAGTACATAGGACAATGACTCCTCAGTCCCCATTCAAAGTAGGCACCTTGAGATCTCACAAAGTTCTCCCAATTGCCATCAGTTGCCCCATCAGATTTTCATGAATCTCATCGACAGTCTGAAATCTCTTCCCTTTCAAAGGTGATTTTAGTTTGGGGAAAAGCCAGAAGTCACAGGGTGCCAAATCTGGGCTGCAGGGGGACTGAGCAACCTGGGTAATTTGATGTCTTGCCAGAAAACTCAGCATAAGACATGGTGCATGGGCATGTTGTTCTATTGAAGCTGCCAGTCACCAGTTGCCCATAGCTGTGCCCTTCTGAATCATCCATATGTTTCCCATGGAGGAATGAAGGTTCAAGCTTCGTGTGCAATTTGGTGCAGATTTGTTGCTCCACTCACTCAGTCATTTTGAATGTGATGGCCACACAGTACACATGCTCACTCAATGGCATCTACTGCCCCCACTGGCTAGTACAGCGAAGTTGTCATTGTTCACGCATGCACATTCCAGTCCATTCTCCTTTACTGCCAGGATACATCAATGCAGCCAAAACAGTTCTCATTAACAATGGCTGGACTTTTTCCAGACAGACTTTGTATATGAAAGTAAATCCCAGAATCATGTCATTTTACTTATGAATTAGAAGTATTGAGTGTTATAATATTGAAAAACTGAGTCTTTACATATTATATGTATTCTCCTGCCATTAAACCATTTTTTAAAATAGAGTTTAAAATAAGGAAGTAATAGTATTTGTTTTCTAGAGCTCACCCTAATGAATTCATATAAACTTGATCATCTGTAAAGACCCTATTTCCAAATAAGGTCATATTCTCAGGTACTGGAGGTTAGGACTCCAGCATCGTTGGGAAGGGCACAATTCAACTCATAATCTATCAGTTAGAACTAAAAAATGAAGTGACTGCAGAGAACTGAATAGTTCCACATAGGTGTTTTTTTTCCCATTTATTATAGTAAAAAAAAAAACACTCCAGTCACAAATGTTTGTTTTAGACTACTGTATGCTTATTGAAATTAATATGAAGCAAGCCCCATCATTCAAATTTTAAGTTATCTGTTGAACTCTCCCTAACATATAGAAGAGAAAAATGAAAAATGGGGAGAAAGTTTAACATTCATAAAAATGTCAAACTTGTGCTCACATATGAAATTGGCAAAAATCCTAAAGTTTGATGGCACATTCTGTTGGCAAGGCTATAGGTAAATTGCCACTTTCATATACTCCTTTGGGGGTGCAAAAGGGGCCCAAGGTTTAGAGAGGGCAATTTGGTGAAACATTAAAAGTATAAATATACTCTATGGCCAGTAATCCCTCTTCTGGGATAGTGTGCTACAGATATACAAGTAAGTGCCCACTGTGCTAATTATGTGTGTACCTGGACTAAACGTTTTTAAAAATAATTTTTCACTTTGCTTTCTAACCTGACTCTTGGGGAAGAATTTCCAGGATAGGCAAATTTGTTCTGAGTCAATCACAGGGTTGGGAGTAGGGAATGGTATTTAGGGAGCATAGAGAACACTTTGCTAGTCTTCTTCATGCCCATCTTCTTCACCTAAGGAAAGAGGTCAACATTCTAGACCTTAGTATCTACCTAGTTTCTTACTCAATTAATTGTTCAGAATAGAACCAAAAGCAGTTGTTAAAGCCATTCTTATCACTGTATTTATTTTTTAAATATATTCCTTTTATTTTACTTCCTTATTTTAGCCTCTTTTCTACTTTCTTATTGTACACCAATTTTTCTTCTTCTCTTGCTGTTCCTTGGGGTTGTCAATAATTTCTGGTGGCTTGATGTGACATTGAATGATACTCCCTTTCTCTTTTCCTAGTTCTGAACCAATTAAGGAATATACAGAGAAGCAAGACAGATGGAGATTAAAGCAAAAAAGCTAGGTTAAAGAGTAGGGCTTGTATCATCAACCACTCAAGCTTCCTAATACTCGTTACCAAATCTAGACCTTGGACTGACCCACTTACGTGGAAGCATTGCTTCAAACATCAAGCCTAGGGAGTGGTAACAGAGACAAGTAGTAGCTTCCAGCCATGTTTATAGAAGATAGTTTTAATTTGGATATATGGATTGGTACCTGTGTATTGGGACATGTTTACAATATATATACACTAAATATCTGTGTATGTATATAACTACAGGTCCAGCACAAATAATGCACCACTTTTATTACAAAATCATAAGCATATAATTCTGTAATATAACAATATCATACTTAAGCACACCATATGATGTTTTAGGTGAAATGTTCAAATTAAAACTATAAATTATTACATCCATATTATTACCCTACCAACCACACTAAAGCAGGCCTTACTTCTGCAGGACCCTGTCTACAAAATGGGGACCTAAGTAAACTTTAATAAGCCTCAGTCCCAGGGGCCAGATTTTAGGCTTGGTAGAATAATTGTGGAAGAAGCACTTCTGACAACTGCCTGAAGTCTATGCCTTCTTTCCCAGTGATAATATACAGTTAACAGAAATAAAATGATGCCATGCAGATTCTTACCAGGTTCACCTTGCTTGAAGAGATTCAGTAAGTCATGATTAACTATGTGAATTAATTATGTTAAATTATCCAGTGGGAATTAATATATGGTTCAAGAAGTCACAAAGTAACTGTTAGAAATGCAGATGTCCAGGCCCCAATGCCAGGCCTCTATGATTCTGAGTTAAGGTTTTTAGAAAAACAGAGCCAGGGACATCTCAGCTGCTTACTGGTGTATTTGGCAACACCATGATAAAACAATTATGGGATTTCCCAGATACATTTGGTGCCTGCTCTCAAAAAGGGGACTTTTCAGTAGTGTAAGGAATCATTTTCTACTAAGCGTTATACTGGAGGCCAAAAGGGAATTTAAAAAATAACAGTTTATCACATCTTTCTCTTCCACTGTGGGGTCAGTACAACAAAGGCCAGGAACACATTGTGGCTGAAGATGCAAAGAAATGTACCAGCACAGGGCGACAGTAAAGCAGCATCCCAGAAAGTGTTGCCAAGGAACAGAATCCTGCAATGTCTACTGAGGAAGAGCATGAGCCATGTGAACTAGCCAAGGGAATGGGACTTGGGAGTCCTGGTACTGACAGTGGGTAGAGGCTCAAGCCAGGTCTCATTTCTCAGAACCACATGGGACATAGAGGTAGGGGATGGTATGATTCCCAGGGGCTGTTTGGACAATAACAGGATACATGAACATGAGACAACTGGGGCTGGGTTTCACATAACCGGTAAAAATCAAGATTGGGACTAAAATATTATCTGTGATATTGATTCATAGAACTAATTTATCTAACAACACATTTTGCTATAGTGATGCTGTATCTGCAGAACAAACTTGAGGCAGCCATAAAATAAAGAGTTAACTCAGAGTGGTGTGGGATGCTCCAATTTCTTAGAGTCAGTTTTCTTCAGGGTTCCTCAAGGACTAAAGCACCCCTATTTAGCTGAACAGATGACTTGGAAGAGGTTTGAATAATAATTAGTGCATCATGAGGAAATTATTTGGTTCAAGTTATAATATATCTATGTGTGTACATGAGACCATCTATAATATAATCACCATCTCATAGAAATACTTGGGAGGTTGTTTCCAAGGCTTATGATTGCTGCCTCTTGTCTACTGAACTGGAATAGTTTCCATGATAATTGGGAAAATCTATTAGAACCCGTCTATAAATGCAAGAGCACTTCTAGCATTATCAAGTATGTTAACATTTCTGAAGTCAGTCAATTCAATAAGAAGCTGTAGACCCTCTTTCCTTATTATTTTCCAATTTGATATTTAGACTATATTGAATATAATTTTCATTGCATTTGAATATAATTAGTGCCCTTCCTCAGTCTATGTACTTGTTCTAGTATATTTATATTTATTTGGAAAAAAATTTCATTTCTGCAACTTTAATTATAATTGCATTCATTTTTTTCTACAAAGGATTTTCTTATTATTCCACTTTTAAATTTTCAGTGTACTAAAATTATATTTACCACAGTATTGTGCCACTAAAATTATATTGCCACTGAAATGAAACAAGCTTACTGAAAAAAAAAAAGAACATGATAGAATACGTAATGTAATAAGCCAAATTCTCAGAGTTAAGAATTTGGTATATGCTTTTTCAAAGCTTCCCCCTACTAGAGGTCATTTGTAGTATTATTGGAACTCAAGGTAATAAAGTGTCCACTGTACTTCCATTTTGAAGATGCAAAGCTAAAAGGATGGGGAAGCAGCAAGAAAGGCAAAGACCAAGTCTTCTGGAGCCTATTTCCCCAATGTACGTGGTCAGCTGTAGTAGATCCTATAGCTACCAGCTATCATTTAAGAAATTTTCTATTCTTGCTCCTTAATCAGGGTGAGAGAGCTCTGGATGGCAAGGGAATAGGGATTCTATGCTAATCAAATTTGCAGCAGAGGAACAAAGATGACTAGAAAGGGAAATATTAAGTTGATCCATTCAAAAAGAGAGGAAGGAGGAAGGGAAAGAGGGAGGAAGGGAGGGAGGAAGGAAAGGAAGGAAAGAAGGGAAGGAAGGAAAAATTAAAAAAAAAAACAGTTAAACTATGGGTGTCACAGTAACCTGATTTTTCACAAAATTGTGGGCCTCACTTTAAAGAGTAAGTCAACACTTTAGGACATCCCACTGAATAGGACAGTAAATTTTTTTTCATAATTTTGCATAATTGGACAGAGGTGGACAATTGATAATACAAAGCCTAACAGTGTGGCTACCTATGGCAACAGGTTTGATCCCTCCCCTTAGGCAAGTAGAGGACTGATTATACAATAGAATAAAAACCACTAAAATGAAACCTCTAGTCCGTATTCTAAGGTAAGTATTCAAATGTTCCCCAAATGAAGAAGGCATTAGATGATTCCACCACACTATTTTTTTTTTGACAAATAGTAATAAACACCCAAATGGGACATCTACAAAAATGCTTGAACAAAAACAAAATGGAACAAAGAATGTATATTATAGATGAAGAGCACACCTCAGAAGAACAAAATTTTACATAATTGCTTTGATTCTCAAGATTAAAGAAAATATGAACACCATAAAACAAAAAAAGACAGTGTCAAATAACCCTAACTTTTCATTTAACCCTCCGTGTAATCTTTAGTAAAACAAATAAACAAAAGCGCTTAAAGAATCTTTTCTCATTTTAAAAAGATAAGTAAAAATAAATGATTAAATTATGTAGGAAAGACAAGTGATACACAATGAGCAAATTTAAACAAATTATGTTAAATAACTGGCAATTATGATTAGAGAGCAGAATATAAATTGATCATTCTTTAAGGAGAATCATAGTGTATAATAATTATTTGACTATAATAGTTTAGGACAAAATTCTCAGAGCATGCAAACAAAAATTTGAAGTTGAGGAAAATGGAAAGCAATATTTGCACCTTACTTTACTTCTCTGTTATATACCATGTTCAATAGAAATGTTAATTCTGTGATGTGATTTTACCATGTTTTCATTTTTGAATAAGAATAAAGACCATTTGCATTTTCTTAAAACTAAGTTCCAATGGTGCAATAAGGGATATTTAATTAGCTTCATTATAGAACCTCAAATATGGAAGGGATCTCTGAGGCTACCTATGAAAATATCTATCTTAATGGCCTAATAAATTCTAATATATTATTTCAGACTGATCAAATGATGACAGTTAGCTGAGGCAAATATGTACATTCCTCCTTCAACTCCAGAGAGCTTAATAATGATTCATTAGGCAGTCAATTAGACTTGCATTATTCTCAGTAAGAAGCTCACAGACTCTGCCTAGTGGACACATCTTTGGCATGCTCCTTGCTCTTGGAGCATCTTTATGTTGCTATTTAGAAGCAGCCCAAGAGGGAATTTTATGTTCTAGGAAAAAGAAAAAAACTTCTGTATTTTATGAAGCCTATTAGTGCACTGATTTTGATTTGTTTTGTTTAATATACTTCAAAAGAGAAGCACTAGGGAATTTAGTGATTCTATGGCATATATATAAAAGGAGAAATTGAAAGACAGTAGTTGGGTACATGGCAAGAAGCTACATAGGAAGGCACATGTGCAGGACTACAATGTGTGGTTCTTTTGTGAAGAACATCTTGCTCTTGTGACCTGAAGAAAATCCCAAATACATAGATTTAAAGTCCACTTATTTGGTTCTTGAGATAATAGTGTATTGCCCATGGAGAATCCATATGTGTAGAATTTTTGTCCTAGTCCTGATTTGGCAAAATTCCGGTTCATGGATCTCTAGGGCTTGTAAATTGGTCACTAAAATGAGATTTTTATTTTTGTTACAAGAATTGTCACCATGCTTGAGTTTATTATTTTTAGATAGATTATTTTATGTATTTCAGTCAAACATATGGTTTCTAATTTGTTTTGATATAGATCATAACCTTAAAAATAAAGAAAACCAACATCAGAGACATTGTCAAGGTTACAGTTCTTAAGTGGTGACATCTAGTGGCTCTTGCTGTTCTTTGATAAAGACTAAGTGAGGTAATCTTTTCTGTGAGCTCCATTTTAAGAGGTTTTAAAAAATACTGACTTCAGATTTCCAGTCAAGATGGTGGCATAGGCAAACATGGCTCACCTCTTTTCACAACCACATCAAAGTTACAACTAAGATATAAAACAACCATAACTCAGAAACATCACAAATTGAGTTAAATGGAAGTCTGAGAACTGTGGAATTAAAGAAACCACATTCATACAAACTGGTAGGAGAGGCACAGATGCAGAACAGGCTGGTCCCACAAATACCTGTGGTGGATAAAAATCCACCAGGTGGATTTCCCACCAGGTGGGATATCTCAGGAGCAAGGAGTTCCAGCCCCACACCAAGCCCCCCAGCCCAGGTTCCAGTGCCAGGAAGATAAGTCTCCAAAACTTGTGGCTGCAAAATCCAGTGGGGATTAAGTTGGAGGAAGAAACTTGTGGAGCCCCAAAGAGTTCCTCTTAAAGAACCCACATATGGACTCACCTGCTCAGACTCACTGCCTCTGAGTTCCAGCACTGGGGTAGCAGCTTGAAAGGCACCAGTGGCATACAGGGAGGAACTGCAGTGTTTGGCATAAAGGTGAGCAGAGGCCATTGTCCCTTTTCTAAACCTTCCCCCAACAGAGCTGGCAAGTTGGTGCCATATCTGAGACTATCAACCAGGCTAACACCATTTGATCAACCAGGGAGATCCCCAAAGACTCTGCTCCACCCAGTTTACAGTCCCACCCAAGCTACTTTTCCATATGAATGGCTAATCTTAGCTCATGCTTCACAATTTACTAAATCCTATCAAACAAGCAGTAGTTGGCCTCAGTGAGCCCCAGGCATGGCACTAGCAGCAGCCAGCCTAGATTCACAGGTTTGCTTCACCTGGGAATCTCCAATCCCAGCACAAGTAGCAGCCCTGTCAGATTGCTCTGTAGCTCAGGCAGGGTGACCCCGGGCAAAACACAGGTGGGGGCTAACCTTGGCTTGTACCACCTGGGAAATCCTAGTGGACTCAGTGGATAGCTACAGACCACATCGGAGCGCTACCACACTACCCCTGCACAGCAATCCTCCATGGAAGGTAGAGGTTGATGGAAAGTGGTCACAGGCAATCCTTGCAGCTGACTGGCCTGGGTAAATCCATCCCATTGATCTGCCAATAGCAACCAAGGCCCAACTACAAGAGGAGGGTGTACTCAGTCCATATGAAGGGTGCATCTCAAGTATCCAGCTTGGGTGATAGCGGAGGCAGTGCTGCTGGACCCCACAGGACATTAGGCCACACTACCAAGGCACAGAGTCAAAGCAGCTCTACCTAATACACACAAACAAACACTGGGAGACTGCCAAAATGAGGAGACAAAGAAACATGACCCAAATGAAAGAACAGATCAAAACTCCCCAAAAAGAACTAAATGAAATAGTTTAGCAATCTATCAGATGCAGAGCTCAAAACACTGGTTATAAGGATGCTCAAGGAAATTAGTGAGGGCCTCAACAGTATAATAAAGATCCAGTCAGAAATGAAGGACACACTAATTAAATAAAGAACAATTTACAGGGAAACAACAGTAAAGTGGACAAAGCTGAGAATCAAATCAATGATTTGGAAAATAAGGAAGCAAAAAACAACTAATCAGAACAACAAGAAGAAAAAAGAACCCCCAAATGTAAGGGAAATATAAGCAGCCTTTAGGACAACTTCAAGAGGTCCAACATTTGCATCATCAGGGTGCCAGAAGAAGAGAATGAGCAAGGAATTGGAAATCTGTTTGAAAAAATAATGAAAGAAAACTTCCCTAATTTTGTGAAGGAAACAGACATGCAATCTAGGAAACAGAGAGAGTCCCAGACAAGATGGACACAAAGAGGCCCACTCCAAGACACATCATAATTAAAATGCCAAAGATTGAAGGTAAAGGAAGAATCTTAAAAGCCACAAGAGGTAAGCAGTTAGTTACCTGTAGGGGAGTTCCCATAAGACTATGAGCTGATTTCTCAAAAGAAACTTTGCAGGCTAGAAGGGATTGGCAAGAAATATTCAAAGTCATGAAGAGAAGGGACTTACAGTTAAGCTCTCCCTACCCAGGAAAGATATCATTCAGAATCAGAGGGCAGATAAAGAGTTTCCCAGACAGGAAAAAAATAAAGAAGTTTACCATCACTAAACCATTGTTATATGAAATGTCAAACAGACTTATTTAAGAAAAAGAAGATAAAACTATGAACAATAAAGTGGTAAAAGATACATATCTATCAACAATTGAATCTAAAAAACAAACTAAGCAAACAAGAAAAACAAAGACAGAATTATGGCTACAGAGAGTGTTTGATGTTTGCCAGATGGGAAGGTAGTGTGGGGGAATGGAGGAGGAGGTGAGGGGATTAAGAAATACAAATAGGTAGTTACAGAATAGCCATGGGGCTGTAAATTACAGTATAAGAAATGGAGTAGCCAAAGAACTTATACGCATGTCCCATGGACATGAACAATGGTGGGGGATTGCCTGAAGGAATGGGGAATGCTGGGTGAAGGGGGACAAAGAGGGGAAAATCAGGGTAACTCTAATAATATAATCAATCAAATAAAATTTTTAAAAATGTAGAAAATATAAAATGTACTCATTTCACAGCATGGTGATTGCTGAGGGGAGGGGGTATAAGGGTACTAAAAGGTAATGTAAAAAAATACAATAAAGATTAAATTCCAAAAAAATACTGACTTCAAAACTAAAAGTAATTTTATTTCTCCTTAACAAACTCTTATTTTAGGCCCTGGCTGGTGTAGCTTAGTGGATTGAGTGCAGGCCTGTGAACCAAAGGGTCACCAGTTTAATTCCCAGTCAGGGCACATGCCTGGGTTGCGGACCAGGTCCCCAGTAGGGGGTGAATGAGAGGCAACCACACATTGATGTTTCCCTCTCTTTCTCCCTCCCTTTCACTATCTAAAAATAAATAAATAAAATCTTTTAAAAAAGAAAACATCTCTTATTACTTTGATTAATAAAAATCACTCTGAACCTTGATATTAAAACGAGGATATTTTCTTTTCCCTGTCATTATGCCATTCATAAGTGCAGTGCTTTCCCATCATAACATCCTGCTATATGCAATAATTTTCAGAGGTGTGCGGAAGAAAGGTATGAGGTCCTAGCGTACTGCTAAGGAGTGTCCTAACCCCCTTGAAACTTGCTAATTAAAAAAAAAGTTTATTTCCTCACCCAAGGACATTTTTTTCTTTGCTTTTAGAGAGAGAGAAAGGAATGCAGTCAGAAAGGGAAGGGGAGAGAGAAATGTTGATGTGAGAATCATCGATTGGTTGCCTACTGTTTGCACTCACACTGGGCATCATACATGCTAGGTCAGGGGATTGAACCCACAACCTAGGTATGTGCCCTGACTGAGAATCAAACCCACAACCTTTCTGTTACAAGACAATGCTCCAACAAACTGAACCACACCAGCCAGAGCAAAACCTGCTAATTTTAAGCTTTTCTTTAGTGTCTGCTTAAAAGTGTGGATAATGTCACTGGGTTGTAATGATGATTGCATGCGTTGGGATTTCCTGGAAGCTTAGGTCTCTAGTACAATTTTGGTGATCACAAAGAATGCTTAAAATGAAAACATACACTTATTAGGCGTTTACTATTCCCAGACTAATCCTAGGGACACAAAATGAATTATTGAGAAATTTTAAGGTAAGGAAAACATGTATCATGAAACAATAGCAATTTAGTATGATAGGTGTAATGTTGGAACTATGGTAGATTGAAAGACACAAAGAAAATTATTGGAGAGAGGAAGAAAAACTTCACATAGGAGTGATCTCTAAACCAGGTTTTGAAGAATATTCATGAATTATCCAGGTGACAAAACAAAGACACTGTAGACATTCATTTATTTGTTAACCATTCAATAAATATCTATAGGAGAGCTACCATATGCCTAGTGCAGTACAGTATGTGCAAAGGCTAGAGATATGAATGGTATTTTAGATCTCTTATTGCTAAAGCAAAAATTAGGAGAAATTGGGGGAGCAGTATGAAAGCAAGGTGTATAATAGGGATGAACAAATCTGAACTCAAAAACCACATCCACTACACATACTATGTAAACTTTAAGCAAGCAACATAAGCTCACTAAGTATCATTTATGCCATCCATACAAGTAAAGCTGTCCCATGGGTTATTGTGAAAGCAGGCATAAGGAGTAAAAGGTTATTGTAGCCATCAGCTTTTGCTGCACTATTAACAACCACAGAAGTCTCTGTGGCCTACAACTAGTATTTATTTTCACGCTCATTGGTCTTCAGGTAGACTGCAGTTGGGCTGATCTAGGATAGGGTGGCTAGGGAACTGTTTCAGGATATGGGTGGAGCCCACATAGTTCATTTTGAGCTTTGGCTGTAAGGACTTAGGCTACCAGGGTATGGTCTTATAGTGATGGCAGAAGCATAAACCCAACTAATCAAATTCCTTTCAAGCCTCTGTTCCTGTCACATTCCCAACATCCCATTGGTCAAAGCACACACATGGCCACGTTGAAAGTCAAAAGGTGAGAAAGCATCCTGTGACTCCATGAGTGACAGCATGGGTGTGGATATGTCATACTGCCAAGATTGTGGGAATAAATTATTATGTTATATTTATTGCAAAGGCCTTATTTATTATCCTAAGGAGTTTAGACTTTATCCTGCACATAATGGAAACAACTGATCAAATCTGTGGTTTTAGAATGATGGTTCTCCTGATGCATGGAGAGTAGAATTGAAGAGGAACAAGACTAAAAGCAGAACTAGCAGTTGCATAATGTCTTAGTCTAGCGATGACAAAGGCCTGAACTGGCCTGCATAGAGACAGGAGACTTTATTAAATAAAGAGGAGAGATTAGTGCAATAGGTTGAATTGTGAGTCTGAATCCTGAGGGATTTATTCATTTTATTTGCTTCATTTTTAAAAATTATTGAGTAAATCTGGTCAAAGCAATTCTTCCTAAAGCCATGGAATTTGGACCTAATAAACTGGAAGTAATCTTACATTGCTTTGAAGAGTCTCAAAGAGTCCCATTTGTCCAATGGATGTAGAAAGTGAAGCTCAAGCAGAGGGGTGCTAGAGGCAGCTTTTACTGTTTTTTGCAAGTTACTTGTAAAATTTTCAGGAATTTTGTGAGTGAGTTGATTTATGCTGCTATTGTGAAAAATTTAATTGTGTAAACTTATGATGAAATAAATTATGCCAGAAATAAAAGTAATTCTCCTTCCAGCCAAGATAAAATAACAGGGACTGAATTTATTTTTCCACCTGAAAAAAACATTGTAAAACTCAGGTAATGTATACTAAACAACAATTTTCTAGACACTGGTCATTTGGTAACCAAAGAGTGATCCCTGAGAGATGAGACACTACAGTTGCCCCCAGCTTACTGCCTTGAGAAAGGCTCTTAACCATTGAGCAGAGGGAGAATGTAGGCAGAGCTAAGGACTCCCTGAAATGTGGAGATAGTGTTAAGAATCCAGAAAGACCAGGGTAACCAGTGTTCTCAGGACAAAGTACCAGAGAGGAGACAGCTACAGAGACAAAACACTTCAAAGTTCTGTATATAGGGTCTCCCTGGAGTATTCTACAGAGTACTGATCAGCACATGGGTATAAGAAAATCACTTGAGACCAGCAAAAGAACTGTTGAAAGGATTAGAGGAAATAGTACTCTGCTCACATATGATCTGAAACAGTGCCTCTTCCACTAACTGGAAAAACTTAGGACTTGGGTGAAATACTGAGAAGGGTCTTGCCTCAACAGTGGGGAATAAATAACCTGGACTAAATATTGCTTGGGTTGACCTTAAAAATTCTTAAAATTGAGAACCAAAAGGAACAAACTTTTCAAGTAACTTAACTACATCACAGAAAAGGCCCAAGAAAATTTATAGGAGTACAAAAATATGCAGTACTCAACAAACTAAAATTCACAATATCCAATCCAAGATAACAAGAATGCAAAGAAGTAGGAAAATGAGAGCTATAAGGAAAAAATTAATAAATTAAAGCCAGCTTAGAACAGATACAGAGGTTATAATTAGCAGAGAAAGACAGTAAAAAACTGGTTAATTATATTCCATGTGTTCAACATCTAAGTACATTAGAAATGTGGAAGATGTTTTAAAAATTCATACAGGATTTTAGAGATGATAACTACAATGAGTTAAAAAATACTAGGATGGATTAACAGACTAGACATTGCAGAAGAAAAGCTTGGTGAATTTGAATATATAGCAATACAAACTATCTGCAGTGACACCCAAAGAATAAAAAGAATTAAAAACAAAACAAAAAAAACCAAAAAATAAAAAGAGCATCAGTAAACTTTGAGAAATAACCCAAACATAAATTAACAGGTAAGTGGATAAACAAATTATGATATATTCATGAGATGGAATATACTCAGTAATAAAAAGGAATAGACTATTATATATATATTTATATATACACACACACACACACACACAACAACATGGATGAATCCCAAAATAATAGGCTGCTAAAGAAATAAGATAACAGAAGCATACATACAGTATGATTCTACTTATAAAAAGTTCTAGAAAATCCAAATTAATCTAGTGACAGCAGATCAGTAGTTGCCTGGGAGATAGAATGAGGATGGGGATGGATGGGCAGGAGGAGGGATTACAAAAGGGCATAGGGAAACTTTCTGCAGTGATGGGTATGTTCACCTTTGTGATTTTGATGATGGTTTCATGGGTGAATACATGTGTCAAAAATTGTATAAATATGTGTTGTTTATTGTATGTCAATTTTACCTCAATTAGAAAAAAAGCAAATTCTGACCCACAGTGATAATTAAATAAGATTTGGCTGTTAAGAACACACACACATACACACACACATACACACAGGTAAGATAGAATTCATTTCCTAAATATTTTATTACATTTTATTATCATCTGTATCCTTGAGGTTATTTACATCTATTTGTGTCTGTATGGTGGCAATATTATGATAGTGTGCCATTTTGAATCTCTTCACAATCCCACATTCACTGACATCATGCTTATAGTGTGAAATTGGTCATTATGGGAACATTTACATCACAGAAATTGGCAAATACTGTATAAATCAAGGCCATTTCCTGCCCCTCACCCCCGCAAGAGCCTTTGTTAGCTAGTTAGAGAGAGGTGTGTCTAAAACTAGGTGTCCTATTTCCAAATCCAGTGATCCTTTCTCCATATCCTGCCATCTGACACACCAGTATAAGTAGAAACTGCTCAGAGAGACACTGGGGTGGGGGAGACTGAAGCAGAGACTGAAAGGACCATTTCTTCCTGCCTTCCAGCCAAAGGAACATTAGTTAAAACTGTGAAGATGAGACCTTTTCCTCATTGTTTCTTATCATTTTCACTTCTTCACTACCCCCTTTTCATCCCTTTTCACCTGATAAAGGGACAGATCTGCTTTCAAAGAGCATTTCCCAACCAAAAAGAATACATTATTTTTGGTGGAATTTCAGCAATCAACAGAAATGATTTTTTTTCTTTTAGTGAGGTTTCTTTCCATCACCTCTCTCATTGTAACACATGAATATGGTAACTATGTTTCTGCCCAAAATCAGGCATATAGTTTGAAGATCAAATTTATGCATTTCCATGGTTTACGAACATGGGGAGGATATTTGGAATCTGGATTTTACCAGAAATTCCATGTAAGCCGAATTTGTCAGTCTTCACCAGTCAGTGATACAAATGGGGTTAAATAAGTGAGCAATCAAATTTTAATATTTCTGCCCTCATCTACTATCACAGGACCTCCAATCTCCCTCTAAATTCCCAGGGCATGTCTTGCAAGGAAGCCCTCTTGTGCTCTGAAATCTGGCCACCTGGTTAATGTGCCACCTGAGAAGAGAATCCCCTGAGAGTGGTGGCTGCCTTTGCTGTCTTCATCTGATTGAACCTATTGAAGGTACCATTTTTAAATGTGTATTTTGGACTTCCGGCCAAGATGGAGGCATAGGTGGACACACTGTGCCTCCTCGCACAACCAAAATTAAGGACAACAAGGATTTAGAAACAAGAAAACAATTGGAAATGAGAGAAAATTGAACTGTACGGAGGTCCGACAACCATTCATCCAGACCGGTAAGAGGGGTGGAGTCGTGGCAATAGGAAGTGGAGGTGCAGACCTGGGTGCACAGGCAGCTGCTGGAAGACCCCAGGCACAAGCTGGATGGCTGACCAGGCAGTCCCACATTCTCGCGCAGATAAACCAGGCAAAAATGGGAAACAAGACAGAACTCGCAACCCAGGGACCCAGCGCTGGGAAATAAAACCTAAAAACACTGAGACCCTGCCCCCACATATAGCATCACAACCCAGTGATGTGGGTTGCCCCGCTCGGGGAAACACCTAAGGCTCTGCCCCTCACTACTTAACAACTGTGACCAGACCCCCCAAAAAAACAGAAAAAACAAAAATGGCTCAAACAGAACAGATCAAAGCCCCAGAGCCAATTCATCTAAGCAACTAAGAGATAGCAAACCTATCAGATGCACAGTTCAAAGCACTGGTGATCAGGGTGCTCACAGAATTGGTTGATTTTGGTCACAAATTAGATGAACAAATGAAGACTACAAAGAATGAAATGAAGGAAAATGCACAGATAACCAATAGTGATGGGAGGAAAACTGGGACTCAAATCAATGGAGTGGACCAGAAGGAAGAAAGAAACATTCAACCAGAAAAGAATGAAGAAACAAGAATTAAAAAAAAAAAAAATGAGAGGAGACTTAGGAACCTCCAGGACATCTTTAAACATCCCAACATCCGAATTATAGGGGTACCAGAAGGGGAAGAGGAAGAGCAACAAGTGGAAAACTTATTTGAACAAATAATAAAGGAGAACTTCCCCAATCTGGCAAAGGAATTAGACTTCCAGGAAGTCCAGGAAGCTCAGAGAGTCCCAAAGAAGTTGGACCCAAGGAGGAACACACCAAGGCACATCCTAATTACATTAGCCAAGATTCAAATGAAGGAGAGAATTCTAGAAGCAGCAAGGGATAAGGGCACAGTCACCTACAAAGGAGTTCCTATCAGACTGTCAGCTGATTTCTCAAAAGAGACCTTATAGGCAAGAAGGGGCTGGAAAGAAGTATTCCAAGTCATGAAAGGCAAGGACCTACATCCAAGATTGCTCTATCCAGCAAAGCTGTCATTTAGAATGGAAGAGCAGATAAAGTGCTTCTCAGATAAGGTCAAGTTAAAGGAGTTCATCATCACCAAGCCCTTATTATATGAAATGTTAAAGGGATTTATCTAAGAAAAAGAAGATAAAAAATATGGCAGTAAAAAGACAGCAAACTCACAGTTAACAACCACACCTAAAACAAAATCAAATTAAGCAAATAGCTAGAACAGGAACAGAAACACAGAAATGGAGATCACATGGATAGTTAGCAACAGGGGAGTGGGAGGAGGAGAGAGAGGGAAAGATACAGAGGATAAGTAGCATAGATGGTGGGTAGAAAATAGACAGGCGGAGGGCAAGAATAGTGTGGGAAATGCAGAAGCTAAAGAACTTATGTCACATGGACATGAACTAAAGGGGGGAATGTGGGTGGGAGGGGGTGTGCAGGGTGGAGGAGAATGATGGAGAAATGGGACAACTGTAATAGTGTAATCAATAAAATATAATAAAAATAAAATTTAAAAAATAAATGTGTACTTTTTTAAGTTTTATTTATTTTTAGAGAGAGGGGAAGGGAGTGAAAATGGAGAGAAACATCAATGTATGGTTGCCTCTCATGTGGTCCTCACTGGGGACCTGGCCTGCAATCCAGGCATGGGCCCTGACTGGGAATTGAACTGGTAACACTTTGGTTGGCAGCCCATGCTCAATCCACTGAGCCACGCTAGCGAGGGCTGAAGGTGCCATTTTTTATTGCTTTCAGAGTTCCCAAATCTGGAGGTGCTAAAGCAGCAATGCATTTTCTGAAGCTACTGTTGGTGATACCAAGTCATGCTGTGCTGTGAGAAGACCTGTAGGGAATACCCCTTTTTCTCATTTATATCAAGCTGTGTCCCTTTGGCTTCCAGAAGCCACTTAAAGTGTTCCTTGGAATTCATTTTGTAACTTCTCTTTATAGAGGGCCCCAATGGGAATCAATGGAGGTCATCCACAAACAATACTGTTTTCTCCATCTTTGGCCTCAGGTAAGTGGTTGGGAAGGGTGTGAAGAGTGAGAGATGGCAGGGGAGAAAGGAAAATAAAATGGTTAGAAGTCAGTGTAGTTATATCTAAATGCTGGTTTTGACTCAGTAGGGGCTCCCTACATCCAATCACATGAGTAACCTTCAGTTTTTTCTATGTTGGTAAAACTGGTGTTATTTAAACTCTCTGACTGAGTTGTCATCACAGAAATGAAATGTCTGGTTAGAACTTGTAAAGACAGTTCTTGAATGCCTAACGAAATTAAAACAAGTGTTAAATTAGAACACATTACGCAATAGCTTAGCTTTTTTTCTTTTTTCTCTTTAACAAATCATCCTCATTCTATCACTGAATCTAGTATTTTTATTTTCATGGGATAAACATTGAGAAGAATGTATTTGAAAGGCAGGAAGAATTGCAAAATAAAGTAACTTTTTCTTCTCCTTCTTTACAACTTTAGCATTAACTGAAGCATGGACACTTGCATGTGAAATCAATTTTATAAAAAGAGAAAAATAAGACACTGAGGGCTTAATATCTTAACTTCACAAAGCCCGTAAAGGCAGGAATGAACTAAGAGTTTGTGTCCTTTGACTCCTAGATCAGCAAAGCCTCTGTGTTGGCCTCTTAACTTATCACCTTATTTTAAATATTCAAATTTTAAAGTCCAATCTGCTGATAAATGTTATGAAGGAATATTTTTATGTTACATTTTGATATATGTTCATGACTGCAGCCCATGCAGTGCTAAGGATTTTCTCATTCAGAACCTTTCTATCACAGATATTAGGTAAATTATGAAAGCTTTGCAGGATGGTAGAGAATATTTTGACAAATCATAAACCACTAGGGATGCAGTTTTGTTAGAGTGTGTGTTTTTGTATACTCATACTTTTCCACAAGCAGAAACCTAGCAAATACATGAAAATTTAAAACTCTAAAGACTTGAAACCATACTTTGAATTCTAAAGCTACAGAAGCAATTGAATGATTTAGTTCAGGCAGGGGGTTTGTAGGGCTCAGTTCTAATATTAGACAAATCAGTTCACTCATCTCTAGCTGACCTATTTGTTCATCCATCCAAGTCATTACCCTAATCTTTATATCTTCTGTGCTCTGTAAGGTAATTAGCACATATGGGATTCATTTGTAGCAGGCCCTGTCACCTCCTTGACAATAAGCTTAATCGAAATACATGTATTTATGAAAAACTTCCTACTCAGAGGAGCAACCAATTGATTAAATGGAAGTGGATAAGGCGTACCTTGGCAGTCACTGTCAGGCAGCACTAAGGAGCTGCCTGGAGTGCTTCACTCCAGATGTGAGCACTGCTCTATAAAGTGACACTAGAGACCTCTGCTCCATGAGTGGGTATGTCCAGGGCCTTATGGGGGTAGAAGGAAATGATTGATTGAACAAAGCTAGTTAGCAGGCTGGCTGTGTAATAACCATTCCTACTCATCCAATTATACTCCACTAGCTCCTTTATGTAAAAAACGTATATATTACATATTCATTATCACATATGTAAACACAAATATATTTTGTCTATTTCCTATGTACAAATGCACAGAGACATACACATACAGATTTCCTCCACATAATTATAGAAAGAAAGTTTCTCTTGACTTTTTGCTTAAACAGGTCTGATATTAGGGGAAAAAATCAAGGATGCTAGTGAATACTCCACTTGAGTGTGTCAGCAGTCTTCCTCATCAGTTTACTCTTATAAACACCACTCTTCATGTGGAATGACAACTCATATCCTTTTTCAAGGACAAATTAATTTTAGTTATTAAAAAAAACCCAAAACAGATTGAATGGCCATATCATTCCTTTGGGAAAAAAGAGTATTACATCTTTAAAAGGTTATATATGCATATTTCCCTGATTTTATTGATGTGTCCTCATTTCATGACTTTCTTTAGGCCAAGCAACTCTAATCTTCTTCCAATCTTTTTCTTGAAGGAGTTGGCAAACTATGTCTTAGGGGTCCGATATGATTCATGGTTTGTTTAAACTAAGAATATTTTTTTACATTTTTAAATTGTTACTTTAAAATTAAAAAAAAATATGTGATGGTAATTACTTTCTGGTCCACAAAGACCTAAAAATCTGATCCTTTGCAGAAAAAAAAAAATTGCCAACCCATATTCTAGGAGTTGACTTGAAGTCCCCAATCATAGCATCTGCTGAGGAAAAATTATTATGGTCCAGGCTTGGCCCTTGATATTTCTAGATCTTAGGCAAGACCTGAAGATGATTTTAGCAGAAGTATACAGGGTAGGGCAAAAGTAAGTTTACAATTGTGAGTACACAAAACAGGGTTTATTCTTGTATTATTATTTATTAATTATTGTATTATTTCCCAAATGAACATCCGCAAGCCCACTTTTGCTCCCACCCTGTAGTTTCCTCTATATCTTTGAACAGAAAATGAGTGTCTTGTATAGGAAGGTGTCCTATAACCAACAAAGCATAAATCTGGAAAAAGGGCACACAGAGCATTGAGGACATACATGTAGTCAGTCAGTCACATCGTACCACACTCATTGCAGAGGTTAATGAAGAGACTTATGTTAGGGCCAGACAACATTTGCATTCACAATAGTTACAACAGTGATGCAGAAAAATGAAGTGGGCATATGGTTCTCTACTACTTTTACTGGCTTATTTGCGAAACTATTGAATTTCTGTTCACAGGTTTTTTCCTACTAAGTTGGCAGCATTGTCAATCTCTGAGAAAGGAGCTTCTGATGTTAAGAATCTTACCCACTGTACATTGTATTCTTGGTTTATTCTAATGAACTGTCCTTTATTTAAAATAGTTAAAAATAGAGTATAAGTATTCTCTTACTTTTAAGTAAGAGACAATTTTCTTCTTGAATCAAAGAAAAAAAACTTATCTTTATATACTGTGCTTACTTGTTGATTTCTCCTAATTGTATTGACACCTTTTTATGTATTTTGAATAAAGTCAAGACAAAAGTTATCCTCAGCTTATATGACTTATATGCACATGTGTATATACGTACACACACCTTGTGGTTTTCTTCCTAAAGAGGTCTATATAAAGTAATTTTTTTTCTTGAGAGATTAAAATAATGTTAAAATAAAGTACCTAAAATGAGGGTGGAAATAATCATACCTCTACTCATCAATTTTCCCTTCCCCAACCTCACTTTTCTTTCATTCTGTTTGATCTTCTCTCCGTTAGTGCGAAATAATTGTTAGTGAATTAAGGTATCTGCTTCCAAATGTAAAGACCATGAGGACTCAGAAAGACCTACCTCGGTCACAGTTGTAATTCATAACAATCATTCAATCTTGTTCATGCCTGTGGGGAGTGCAAATCTGTTAGCTTTTATCTGTCCACACCAGAGTTACTGCTTAAAACTATTATCTCACTTTTATTGGCATGCCTTGAGTGCTCATGGATTTGAATCAAATTGAACTAAATTCAAATAAAAGGGCAGGAAGAACTTACTGTAGTTGCAGTGTTGTATGGATCTGCTTGCCTGCTTCTGTACATGAAAATGTCTGAATTTCTTCTGTTGTCTATTTTATTTCAGGTCAGTCCTTCCTTTTTGTCCTCAGATTTGACTTTTCCTTTCTCTGAGAGTGATTCCTGGTTATCTGTGTGTGGATTTGAAGACATCTACCATCCCTCTGCCTACGCATGTTAGATTGGCCTCTGCTGTTGGCCTCTGAACCATGTCTGTGTCTTCACTCTAGCGCCACTCTTGATACACGATAACGATGCCTTTCTCTAGGAGCAAACTATCCACAGTGGGGGTAATAAAGGAGGTGCGCGGGCATATTGCTGTCCATGGTCCTGAAACTCCACTGTTCTGAAACACCCTGTGGTTTACACTACACTTTGCTCCCCAGAGTAATTCATGGTCTTGGCCTCTGAGTTTCACTCTGTCATGCATTGGACAAGAATGCTATTTTAAATTTGAAGCACCTCCAGGAAGATGCTATGTAGAGGAACTAAAACAGTCAACTGGGCTTGTATCTTTTACCTGAACTTATTTTTGTTTGATCAAAAGATATTCAAAACCAAAGACCATAGCTTGCAAGAAAATACAACAAAAGGTATCAATACAACAAAACAGAAACAGTATTTTCTTTTCTGATTCTCTGTATTTTATCCAAATCTTTAACTTTCTATCAATGCACACTAATACTTTAATACATAATTATCATTGTAGTTATTTGCACAACATTTTTATATTTTTGAATTGTCATGGAGATAGAAGAGATAGAAAATTTTGGGAATTTAGATTTTTTTTATTTTTTAAATATATTTTATTGATTATGCTATTGCAGTTGTCCCATTCCCCCCCTTTACTCCCCTCCACCATGCACACCCCCTCCCACCTGCATTTCCCCTCTTTAGTTCATGTCCATGGGTTGTACATATAAGTTCTTTGGCTTCTACATTTCCCATACTATTGTTGATGCCTCACCTGTGTATTTTGTACCTACCATTTATGCTACTTATTCTCTGTGCTTTTTTCTCCCTCTTCCCCTCCCACTCCACTGCTGATAACCCTCCATGTGATCTCCATTTCTGTGATTATGTTCCTGTTCTAGCTGTTTGCTTAGTTTGTTTTTGTTTTAGGTTTGGTTGTTAATAGCTGTGAGTTTGTTGTCATTTTACTGTTCATATTTTTTATCTTCTTTTTCTTAGATAAGTCCCTTTAACATTTCATATAATAAAAGTTGGGTGATGATGAACTCCTTTGACTTGACCTTATCTGGGAAGCACTTTATCTGCCCTTCCATTCTAAATGACAGCTTTGCTGGATAGAGCAATCTTGGATGTTGGTCCTTGCCTTTCATGACTTGGAATACTTCTTTCCATCCCCTTCTTGCCTGCAAGATTTTTTTTTGAGAAATCAGTTGATAGTATTATGGGAACTCCTTTGTAGGTAACTCTCTCCTTTTCTCTTGCTGCTTCTAGAATTCTCTCCTTCATTTTAATCTTGGCTAATGTAATGATGATGTGTCTTGGTGTGTTCCTCCTTGGGTCCAACTTCTTTGGGACTCTCAGATCTTCCTGGATTTCCTGGAAGTCTATTTCCTTTGCCAGATAAGGGAAGTTCTTCATAATTTTTTCAAATAAGTTTTCAATTTCTTGCTCTCCCCCTTCTACTTCTGGCACCTCTATGAGTCAGATGTTGGAACATTTAAGGATGTCCTAGAGGTTCCTAAGCCTCTTCTTATTTTTTTTGAATTGTTGTTTCTTCATTTTGTTCTGGTTGAATGTTTCTTTCTTCTTTCTGCTCCAAACCGTTGATTTGAATCCTAGTTTCCTTCCTGTCACTGTTGGTTCCCTGTAGATTTTGTTTTATTTCATTTTGGGTCATCTTCATTCATTCCCTCATTTTGTGACTGAACTCAATCAGTTCTGTGAGCATCCTTATTACCAGTGTTTTGAACTCTGCATCTGATAGGTTGGCTGTCTCTTCTTCACTTAGTTGTATTTTTTCTGGAGCTTTGATCTGTTCTTTCATTTGGGCCTTTTTTTTTTGTCTCGGTGCACCTGTTATGTAGTAAGGAGAGGAGCCTTAGGTGTTCACCAGAGTGGGGCAATCCATGTCGCTGTGTTGTTACACTGTATGCGGGGGTGAGGTCAGAGAGGGAACAGTGCCACTTGCTCTGCTCTCTGCCAGTTTTCAATCACTTACCCCACTACCCACAATCAAATTGGGCCCTTCTGGTGCTGATTCCTGGTGGGTAGGTTTGTGTACATTCTAGGACCTTGTGGGTCTCTCCAATGAACTCTCCTATGAGGTTTGGAGTTACTCCTGCTGCCTCAACCCCCACAGGTGTTTTCAGTCAGAGGCCTGAGGCTTTATTTCCCTGCACTGGAACCCTGGGTTGCATGGTCTGTCTTGCTCCCCAGTTGTTCCTCCTGGTTTATCTGCACATGAGTGTGGGACCTCCTGGTCTGCAATCCACCACCTCACCGGGTCCACCAGCCACTGCCTTACTGCAAGTCCTCTCTACCCCGCTGCCTATCTCCACCCTGCCTGCTGGTCTGGATGAATGTTTGTTCTTTAACTCCTTGGTTGTCAGAATTCCATACAGTTCGATTTTCTGTCAGTTCTCATTGTTTTTTGTTTTAAAATTTGTTGTTGTCCTTCTTTTGGTTGCACAAAGAGGCATAGTATGTCTACCTATGCCTCCATCTTGGCTGAAAGTTGGGATTTAGATTTTAAATAAGTTTGCCCCAGATAGTTGTGAAACTCTGATAAATAATCCTCTAATTGATGGAAAATGATTTTAAAGTTTAATTAAAGTTGTTGAGAATAGTAAATAGATTAGAATCCAGATATTCATAAACTCTATCTTTAGATAAAGATGGTTACAGTGAGGAAGAAGTTACATGAGTAGAGAAAATAAGGTTTTTATTTTAGGCAAACAAGTATGGCTACAGAGTGAAGCTGGGTTATGGATACTAAGGGGTTCCTTACATAAAGGGGTAGGTAAAAGTAGGTTTATATTTGTTCATATGGAAAATAATACAAAAATTAATAAATAATACAAGAATAAACTGTGTTTCATGTATTCACAGCAGTATACCTACGTTTGTCTACCCTTGAGTATTTCCTCTACTTTTGTTTATGTTTGGAAAACTCCATAACAAAAATTTTAAACTTGTTTTAAATAGTCACAAAGAAAATAAAAACTTGTGAATATAGTTACACATCTATATAATAAAATACCAAATACATATTAAAATTATTTCTGGGCTCTTTTATGTAAACGTGAATGTAATATAATTGGGTCACAGTAACAGAGCTATTAAGGGCACAGGAAATTCTGTCTAGCCTGTGTCGAATCCTGCTCTGTGAATTCACAAGTATATGCTTGTTTACTAGCAAGATTTATACTTAATTCAACTTGAGTTCTTTTTTTTTGCTAAGCCCTTTAAAAAATACAGAAACACATGAAGTATAAATTGCTGCATGTGATCTTAACTTTTCGTCTCTCCATATAATGTCCCTCATCAGAAATGACACCATTATCAGATCCTTAATGGGTATTATCCTTGTAGACTTTAAAAAATGAATTAATATTGATTCATTATATTTGTAATATATGTAGTAAATTTATAAATATGTAGTTTTATTATACATTATATTATATAATGTCTTTCTGCCAATTGAATTTTAAACTTTATTTGAAAGATAGTGATAGTCATTAAATATAAATTCACTCTTCTATTTGTAATACCTATTTCATTGTAAGACTAAATTTATTGTCTCATTATTCTAATGACAAGCTTCTAGCTTCCTGGTGTAGAAACCAAAACAAAGGGTAAAATTTCAAAGATTAAAGAAAATATTTATGGCCTACTATTACCACAGCATGGGTAGTTACAATAATTTGTTGAACTGAGACTATAAAATACCTGGCAATAGTGATTTGGAAATACTTCTCTAATTTTCCCAGACCTCTGGTATTGAGCGACAATTAGACTTCCAGTCATGGTGGGTTCTGCTCAGGTCCTACAATTACAGCCTCACATGCAGAGTCTGACAACTTTGTTCTGGGTCATCCATGAACTCATGGCTGCCTGTCAGTTTCTCTCTTTTACTTTTGTTGAGCAGTTATTGCAATTAGAGCAGCTAAGCACTTGCAGGGATATAAACAATCATCTGATTTGCTTAACAAGGGTGATAGCACAAAGCAACCTCATATTATTGACATGTCAATGTGTTACAATTTTACCTGCTTCCTTAAAATTCAGATTTTTCCCCTTTGAATTAGCTGTTTTCTTTATTTTTTCCAGTTTTGTTGAGATGTAATTGACACATAACACTTTTTATGTTTAAGGTATACAATGTGTTGATTTAATGCATTTATAAATTGCAAAGTGATTACCACCATAGTATTAGGTACCACATCCCTCCCGTCATGTAGTTTTCATTTCCTTTTGTGGTGCAAACATGTAATATCTACTCTCAGAAACATTCACATATGTGATACAGTATTATTAGCTATAATCACCATGCTGTACATTAGATCCCCAAACTTGTTAATTGTATAACTGAATGTTTCTATCCTTTGACTAATATCTCCCCAGTTCTCCCACCCACAGCCACTCACAACCAGTAGTCTATTCTCTATTTCTCTGAGTGTGTCTTTCTTAGATTCCACATATGACATCGTATAGTATTCATGTCCAAACCCAGATTTTTGCCTTCATATAAGCGCTAGCACCTCAACCATCACTGAAGTAGGTCAGCTAACTGTGTTATGAGGAATTGACTTTTAAATACTTTTTAACAGAATTTCTACATATATGAAGTTGATAAAATCTGGATAACTTTTCCCCGAGGTGCTGCTGTGTTGCCATTGGGACAGTACCTTTGAAAAATTTTCTATTTAAAAACATATGTGACCCATCCGTTTGTAGGAGCAAATTTTCAGAATCAAATTTGCAGTGAGATTTTCATAAGAAGCAATGTGCCTTGTAGAAGAGGAGTTTTGATAGAGAGGAGCGAGTACTGAGTTAGGAATTAAGAATTCTCATTTTAGTTTTGCCATGATTAACCATATAGCTTAGGAAAACTCATCTCATCTGGTTAGGTCTCAATTTCAACTGTCCAGTGGAAATTTCTTTCTTTTCTGCCTCCAGTGATGCTTTGTATTCCATCAGCGAATATGTATTAAAGACTTGAAGCAATGAAGAGGTAGAGATAGCAAGGTCCTACCTCCAAGAAATCACTTAGTGAGGGAGACAAACAGTAGAATAACTTAACACATAGTGAATAAGCTGTAATATATGTGTATAGAATAACCTATGGGATTACAGAGGGTGGGCCCCTAACTCATCTAAGGGGTAGTATGAGCTGAGACTTAAAGAATAAATAGCAGCTAAGCAAGTAAATGAAGTTGGAAGGACATTCCCGAGGAAGGCAACAACACCTCATTCCAGTGTGATGTGGGAGAAAGCACTACATATTTGAGAACAAGTGTTTTGTCACAATTGGATGGAAGGGCTCATATAGCATAGTATCAAAAGAAGATGAAGCTTAAAATGGGGCTTTAGAAGGACCCTATATGCCATTTTAATAGTTTCTACTTAATTCTGAATATGATAAAAACCACTTGACAGACTTTAAGTCTGGGAATGATATGATCAAATATTAGAAAGACAATTGTGTAATAGCAGTTTGGAAGACTGATTGCAAGCTTTGAGGCCTGGCTCAGGGGAACCACCTAGGATACTATAGCAAATATCCAAGGAGAATATGCAAGAGGAAATGATGAAGCCTAACTGTGGCCATGGTAATGGGAATAGAGATAGAAGGATAGATACAAGAAATGCTTAAGGGGAGTTGGCTGGGGGGTAGAGGAGATGGTGAAGGTCATTAAAAGACACAAACTTCTAGTTACAAGAGAAATAAGCTTTGGGCATATGATGTACAGCATGGTGACAATAGTTAACAACACTATATTATATGGTTGAAAGTTGCTAAGAGATTAGATCTTAAAAGTTCTCAGAACAAGAAAAAAACATTTGTAATTAAACTTACTGTAATTATTTTGCAATATATACATACATGAAATCATTGTATTATTATATTGTATTTTTTGTTACATTGCATATTTATTATGTCTCAATAAACCCAGGGTGGGGAGAAGAAGAAATCCTTAAGAGGAGGTGGAGTAACATATCTGTGAGACCTAGCGGGTGTAGAGTGAACAATTCAAAGATGATGCCGTGATTTCTTGCTTATGCATTTGGATGGAGGTAGATAAAAAAATATGTTCAGAAATACAGGTAGAGTAGCAGGACGGCAGACATTTGTTGTTTGTGTGGCTACCCAGCACCAGAACTTCCTTTTTTTGAGAAGGGGCAAGTCTCCATGATATAAGTCTCAGTGATAGTCGGAGCCCATTTCCCACACTTTGCTAGCCTCTGTTGAAGCTAAGGAAGAAGCACATCTCCTAGGCTCAACCAATTAAATACTCCCAGAATTTAAACTGGAAATCAATGGTATAAAGAATGGGTACTCTAGTCCATTTTTGTGATGGCAGTTGCAGTAGTAGAAGCTCTGCTGTGGCACCCAGTGTTTGCTGTCAGCAGCTACCACTGATTGCAGCCCTGTGACTGTGGTGCCAGATCAGACCCTTTCTGTAGAGCGATCCTGGTTGTAACCCTGGCTGCTGCCCTGGTTTCCAAGCCTGGCTCTGTGCTTCCTAATGACTCCTGTTCAGCTTAAATTAGAGTGAGTTCCTGATGCTTGTGATTTAAGTCTTTGATGGATACTAGCAAACATGGAGGGTAAGATCATGTGGGGCTGTAGAGAAAATACTATAGCAAATATCCACGATGGATATGTTTCCACACAGCTAGAGCTTTCTGAACAAATGTTACTGAAACTTGGTTCCAGCAAGCCTGAAAGGTAACTTACGACTAATTAGATAATGAGAGACTTCCAGAGAGATTGACCTCAGAGTAAATCTCTTTACAGTTGGGGGCGTGGTGGTGGGGGCACAACAGCTCAGATCTTGGATGTATCCCTGAGTTGTAAAGGTCTTATCTTTCCCCTGACAGATTTCTTTTTAAAAATATATATATATTATTGATTATACTATTACAGTTGTTCCATTTTTTCTCCCCTTTATTTCCCTCTGCCCTGAACCCCACCTCCCACCATCATTCTCCCACCTTAGTTCATGTCCATGGGTCATACATATAAGTTCTTTGGCTGCTCCATTTCCCATACTATTCTTAACCTCCCCCTACTCTGACAGATTTCTTTACATGAGAATCCTGGATCCTCTCCATCACATCTCCAAGGAAACTTTCGTTAGGGAAAGAGACAGCTGACTCATTTTTTAAAATAATAAATATCCAGATTCTTTTATGGGAGGACCTTCCTCTTCTACAATACAAGTCCTGTGTTTGTAGAATAATATTTGGCTTTTGTTGTATAACCCCAGGGGAAATAATTGGGCCATGGGGGATCATAGGGTGGTTATTTGCTTTTAAGTGAATAATAATTATCTGTCTCCACTCCCGAAACTTTGTATGTATATTCAGGGTAATGTTAATAAAAATGGAGAGAGAGGAAGAAATAGTCGATACATTCATGTATTTTGGGGACATCACTGGTCTGGGAGGTAGCAGTTGTCAGGAGGCCAGAGCGGAAGGACAAGGGGATTCAGAATCTAAAATGATGACAAAACGTAAGAAATTGAATCAAACTTCATCAAAAATTAAGAGAAATGTTGTGGTGGTAGCGAACTGATAGTTGGAGAGAAACCAGAGCAAAAAAATCTAAGAGCTCAACACTAGGAGGGTGCACATCCTCAGGGACAGGATCTGATCCATTCACCAGGAAGTTAGAATAGGAGTGCTTTTCTCCCTGAACTTCACTCATGCCAATATCTGTGCTTCTAGTGCTGTTCCAAGTACTGTGCTAGGTTTTGAGGATATAGCAATGTACAAAAATAAACAGAGGTCCTTGCCCTGAGGGAGTATACATTCCAGTGGTGGAGACAGATAAACAACTATATGTATCAGGTAGAAATAAATATAAGGAGAAAAAAGAAATAGGATGAAGGATCTAGCAAATGACAAGTAGAGTCAGATGAGTATTGTTTAAAGATAAACTGAGGCATATTAAATTTTTTAAGATTTTATTTGACCAAAATAGCCCTGGCTGGTGCAGCTCAGTGGATTGAATGCCAGCCTCTGGACCAAAAGATTGCCTCTTCCATTCCCAGTCAGCACACATACCTGGGTTGTGGGCTAGGTCCTCAGTTGGGGGCAAGGGAGAGGTGACCCATTTATGTTTCTCTTGCACATGATTGTTTCCCTTGCTTTCTCCCACTTTCCCCCTCTCTTGAAAATTAAACAAATAAAATCTTTTTTAAAAAGAATTATTTGAGTAAAACCTACTTTAATTGGGCAGCATCCAACTGGAAATGGTTAGAAGCACTCTACTAACAAGATCAACACTTATAGAGAAGACACCAAAGCAAAACAAGGAAATTATTGGATTACCGATAGCTTTTGTAGTTACCTTATTTGGAAAAGCCTGGTTGGCTTTTGTGATTGATTGTCCTTAGGCTTTGATTTCTTAACCTGCAGGCATTTACAGGCTTAGTATTTGTTTTGCTTATGTAGGCTGCCAGGGCATTACAACCACCTCAGTTTAATTAATTGAAAAGTATTAATTTATATAGGTGGTGGTTAAAAAAATCTCACAACATTTCTCTGTCATAGAGACAGAAGGTAGAGCAGTGGTTGCCAGGGGCGGGAGGAAGAGTGGAAATGGGGAATTAGTATTTAATGAATACAGAGTTTCAGTTTTGTAAGATAAAAAATATTCTGGAGATGGATGGTGGTGATGGTTCACAACAATGTGAATGTTCTTAATTCGACTGACCTGTACACAAAGATGGTTAAGGTGGTAAAATTTTCATATGCAAATTTTACTACAATTTTAAAAATTACCTTTACATATGTTATTTTGCACATATTCAAGTGTATCCACAGGATAAATTCCAAGTTGAATTGCTGAATCAAACATGTGCACATTTGCATTTTGATAGACACTATTAAACTGTCCAAATGAGTTACACTGATTAACACTATCTTCAGCAATATACGAAAGCTCTTTCATTTAAACCCATTCCAATCAGGTTTTACACTTACCACTCCACCGCACTTATCAAAGACACAAATGACCTCTAAGAAATTCAAGAGTCAATTTTCAGTCTTCTTAGTTCTGACTCTCAGAAGTGCTTTAAACACATTCTTCAGGTGGCTTCTGATCTCCCAAATCTTACTACTTTGCTAGATTCATCCACACTTTCCTATCCGTTAATGTCGATGTCATTCCCTAAGGGGTCTCATCCAGTTCACGGTTTTAATACTACCCTGTGCTGATGAGATATGTAAGGTAATATGATGAGAAATGTAATTATGTCTAGCCTCAACCTCTTTCCTCAATGCCAGACTTACAAATCCAACCTTCTACTTGACATTTTTCTCTTAAATGTCTAATAAGTATCTGAAACTTAAAAGACTCCTGACCCCTCCCTGCCCCAACCACCTCCTTCTCCAGTGTCCACCATATCAGTAAATGGCAACTCTAATCACATAGTAAATCAGGACAAAATCCTTAGCTCTAAATCTTAGACTCTTGACTGCTCTCTTTCTTTCAAATCCCTCATCCTACCCACCAGCAAATTCTCAAAAACCATGATATTTCACCATCTTCACAGAAACAATCCTGGTTTAAGCTACCTCCATACCTCTACAGAACTGTTGCTGTAACTTCCTAACTGACCTCTTATCCCGCACTTCTGCATCTCCTACAGTTTGCTCTCTACTCAGGGAAGTACTTTGGAGAATACACATTAGATTACATCATTCTGTTTGTTTCAAACCATTTGGTGGCTCATCAAATTACAGTCTACCTACCCCAATATTTCTTTGACCTTATGTCTTAGTACTTCCCACAAGCTCACTCCGCTTTAATTGCACTGGGCTTTGTGCTATCTCCCAAACACTCCAAACTCTTTTCCACTTTACGATTTGTACTCGTGGGTCCTTCTGCTTTTCCCCCCAGCACTTTGAAATAGCTTATATTATATTATTTGTTTTAATATTTGTATTTTTAAATTTTTCTATTTGACTGTAAACCCACAAGAATGAGGATATTGTCTGTTTTGTTTAGTGTTATGTCCCCAATACCTAGAACAGCACCCGAAATGCAATAGATACACAATAAATATGTGTTCAGTGAATTAAAATATGCATATCTTAATCTCTTTTCCATCATGTATTTTACCTCTCCCCCATCTTTATCACCAGCTCTCACTTGTTATTTTCTCATAGAGAAGGACAGCACCTTATTTTTCTAAGTACCTCTGTGAGCATGAAACACAAGGCTCTACACTTGTTCCCCCTGTTGAAATAGGGATTTGGAGAAGTAGATAGATGTCAGAAGGATGAAAGGCTATTTCTTTTAGCCTTACAGTGTGATGATATCTTGCAAAAATGTATAAAGTTATAGTCAACCCAATTGTACAAAGCTGTTCAGAATAAAATAGATGTGCAGCTCCCCTCAGCCCAAGCGCCAGTAGCGGCAATTTTCTGAGCATCAGTTTAAGCAGTAGATGACCACGTACCGAGAATCAAATCCCTTTCCACCTTCAATGCTCCTGGGAACGGTTTCTTCCAGAAATGAGGTGGTCAGGGCAATATAATCCTTTGACAGAAAACTCTTTAAAGCATCACTGGGTCTGAGCTCAGGAGTTTAGATGGTCTCCCCCATCCCCACTATTCCTCAGCCATCCAGTCTATAGCACCAACTTCCCCTTTCATCTGCCTTCTGCTGCATCCCCACCAAACCTCTCTCCACAATGACCCAAAAAGTGCAACTGAATCTGTTGTGTTGAAATTCAGAGAGAGATAGAACACAAAAACTAAATATTTGTATAGATTATTTAGGAAGATGAAAAGAAATCAGTCCTCTCCAACTGAGTTAGTGTCAGCTAAGAAAATGCCATTAAGCATCAAAGGTTTTCTACATTCTACTTCTAAGTCTATATACTTGTATTCACAGGTATCCATATTTTAGGTACCCTCATTTTGTCATGTATAATGCACACTCTTTGCCCAAATTTTTGAGGGAAAATTAGGATGCACATTATACATGGGTAGCACTAGCTCCATATTTATAAAAATGTTTTCAATTCTTTTATTTATGCTCATGCATTAAAAGTGTAACCCTAGAAAGCAATTACAATATCCATATGTTCAAAAATAAATGCTAAAATTCCTTTATAATACAAAACAAGTATCTAAATATAAATAAATAAAAGTTGAATTAAAAATTAAAACAAAAAGTTTGTTTTCCTGAAATTTGGGCCAAAAACATGGGTGCGCATTATACACTGCAAAATATGGTAATTGTAAAGTTTTAAAAGATAGATCCAACCATCTTTATTGTTTTTTTTTTTTTGCCGTGATTTTCATACCAAGTCAAGCCCTGCCTTTATGAATGCTATAGGCATACTTAGTCATAGATTTAATTTGAAGAAAAGGTGCCCCAAATATTGAAATGTAGAGGTTAAACTGGAACTGTAGGATTAGGTAGGAAGCAGGTTGCAAAGGCACAGAAGTCAATGGTTAATTCGGTGAATTAACTGTATTAATTTGGAGCTGTGATATGTGTCCAGGTACAATAAAGCTGTAAGGAGACTGCTCCTCCCTTGATAACATGAAATCTACCACCTCCAAGGCTCAGAGTGGGGAGGCTGACCAAATATTCTTGAACCTTCCCAAACAACCAATTGGGATCAAGAGAGTGGTGAGGAGGCACAGTGTTCCGTGGTGGCTATTGCGGAGGGTAGAGGGAACAGCAACTGCTGTAAGTTCAGATTACCTTTTGTCTAAAAGTAACAAGTGCTGAGATTATTAATTGAGAATTTCTGGGATTGTGGTAGTGCTAAAATGAGGAAGGATTCAAACAAAAGAAGCAAAAAAATTAACAACATTTTGGAAGAATAGACATAAAGGATATGCCAAATAAGGATGTTGTTTCCCAGACACAAACTTTTGAAGTTGAATAAATCTACATTCTCTGTATTGGCCAAGTTATTTTGTGTCTCTTGGCTCCTAGATTTTGGGGAACTGCATAACCCATGCACCTGGTTCCCAAGAGAGCAGCCTATTTAAATAATTTGACCCTGCACCCTGGTCTAAGAATGGGCCATCAAGAAAAGCTGTAAGATGTGAGACCATGTTTCCCACCATGAAATACAGAAAGAAATCAGTGAAGTAATATTTGCTTGCTGACATTGTAATTGCTCCCATTTTGCAAATGATGAAAATGGAGGCTTCCAGGGCTTAAGGAAGTTTTCAAGGCATGTGATTAGTTGGGGTAGACCCAGAAATTCTAATGCCAGTTTGTGTGCCTCTAAGACAAATCCTGGTTGCAGTAAGGGCTCAATAAATGCAGGCAGTTATTAAAATAAGACTGAAAGGGTTGTTTGAGGACAGACTGTCAAGCTTTAAATAGCATGCTTAGGAGTTTAGTTTTTAAATTATGAAGAATGCTGATGCTGCATAGTTTCTGAGGTGGGAAGTAAATGTTTCAAGTTGTTCTTTAGGAAGAGAACTCTGACAGAAACCAGAGAGAGTCTAATGGTGCCTCCTCCATTGGGGTCCATGAACCATCCTATTGTATTAATAAATTCTATATTTAATGTGAGCTAGCTGAAGTCAAATTTCTATCACTTGCAATGGAAAAAGTCCTGATTAATAAATCTCAATTTGCAGACAAGGAAACTTGAATCCAGATATTCTGAATGAATCCCAGTTTTCTAGTGTCAGTGTCAGCATGTCTTCAATGTGTAGTCCTAAGCCACTCTACTTTGGGAAAGTAGACCTTTTACTTTTTTGCTGCACTAATTGTCTTAAAGTGAACAAGTCAATTCATAGGCGGTTGAAAGTGGCTTTATGTAAATTAACCCACACTGACATTGATGTGGAAAACCAATATTCATAAGACAGATGGGTTTATTAAATGTATTTAGCATAAGATAGTCCCATACTCCAGACTCAGTCTTCACAATACTCTTCAGACTCTGTAAATCTAATGATTTGGAGTTAGAGACACAGCATATGCACATAAGTAGTGGGAAACATGATAATATGTGTTTATTAATAAATCCACTGTACCGAAGTAGAGGAGAGACAGACTCAAATGTACCTAACACTAAATTTGAATGCCTCAGACCTAGCTTTATAAGAAATGGATGACTTGCATTTAAAATGATTGTCTTCCTCCATGAAAATTTATTAACAAGTTTAAAAAATTTTGAACAAGTTTTTCTCCCTCATAAGAACTTACTCTGACTACCACTACTTTCGGAGTCATTTTTAACTCTTACCCATCTAAAATCTAGATTCTGCATCCTATTGACCCCAGTATTAAAATCCATATTTTTTCTTCACTCCCACCTTGATAGAGTGTTTTGTTTCACTCACCTGAATAATTGCAGTGGCCTGCTAATTCACTCAGCTATTGCACTCTCTTTTACTACCATTTCATTTTGTTGCCCCTCTCTGCTTGAGGAACAGGCTTCAAGCTCCTAAGCATGGCATTCAAGGCTAACTGAAATCTGACTAACACATGTTAGTTAGCCTTTATTATCCAATTAATCATAAGCCTCAGCTGAATCAGGTATTAATGCTTAACAGGCATCAACTGTTATTATTTTCTATTAATCAGATTGTCTTGCTTGTTTCTGTTCACCCTGTGTTAACTTGACCTCCTTTCAGGCATGAAATTTTCCTTGATTCTACTCACCCCCATAATGACACGGTGATTGTCTCCCTCCCATCCCCGTGTTGTTGTTGTTGCATAACTTGAAGGACTCTCCACAGTTTTCTGTGTATTACTTTCCTGTTTGCACGTGTCTTAACTTTCTTTCCAGCAGTTGAACTCCTTGAGAGTAAAAATATCTTATTCTTTATTGTACTTCCACCTTGCTTCTGGCATGTAAATATTTGTTTGAATTGAATTGGGGAATGAGTTACTGAAGATGGAATGAACTCACTGACATCTTTTACCTAATCCAAGATGAATGTTTAAAAAAAAGCAGAATTTTACTGAAGTGGGTGAAAAAACAATACAAATAAAAGTGGGTTTAAATATACACAAATTCAATGATACTAGTTTCCTTAACACTGTTATTTTAGGTAGGAAACATGATCTTTCAGCCCTCTCAGGTGATCACTAAGGTCATTAAACTTACTACACAATTCAGGAAACTCTTTCATAGGACTAATCACCGATTTCATTCATTTATTATGGAAGTCAGAGATTTCTACGAATTCGTTAACAGTTTAAAATTCAAAAGATTCTCAGCATGCATCTCATTCTTGATGTTGTCTGTCCCTATATTCCAAGGCCTCATTTTAGAAAACATAGCACTGCTTTCAATGTTAGCATAAACCACAAACATTTTTGCAACAGGTATACGAAAGTTTGAAACGTCAAAATTATTTTAGTTGTAGCCAAAAGCTCCTACTTTACACAATCACAATTTTTATGATTTATGGGAATCCCATAATTTACATCTCTCCCAAAAGTTAAACACATTTCAATCCTGAATTTCATGTGGGCTTGGAATAATCTACTCCTGAGAAAGTTCTGGTGTCTTGCAATTTATATCCATGAGGAAGAGCTGCAGTTGGCATGTACTTCCCATGGTTGCTGTGCAGGGAAGAGGATTGATATCTATAGTGCTTTGAATTCATAGAGATATTAATTTTTAATGTGTATGTCTTCAGTATTTGGAGTGTGTTATCTCAGGACTCAAGAAAAATAGAAAAAAAATTACTGCAGTTAGATTTTCTCAGGATTAATTTTGCCCCATTTATTAATCTTATATGTTGTCTGGAAAGGAAAACATTTTCCACACTATCCCCATATTATTTCATCTTCGTCTTAGAGAACAAGCCTCTTGCTTTGATGGAATAAATGCTTATTGACTTTCTTTGTCATAAGAGAAGTTAGAATATCTTTTGAATATATCATGTTTCCTAAGGGTATTATAGCAAAAACATCTTCAATTTACTGAGCTGTCTTTTGAGTGGTAGGAGTTTTTCCTATTATGAGATAGGTGTGTTGCAAATGTTCTTCCCATGGAGAATTTGCCTATTCATTTTCCTGTTCATTTTCCAAATGGTAGCTTTTGATGATAAGCATAAGTTTTTAATATTTAAAACTAACATCAACTTTTGTTTTTAGTCTTTTTGTTTTGCTTGTTTTCTGTGTCCTATATAAAAAGTCTTTGCCTTCTCCCAGGTCACTAGGTCACAAAAGTAGTCTCCTATATTTTTTCCTAGAAGCTTTATAGTTTTACTCTTACATTCAGATTTATGATCCTTCCTTGATTATTTTATGTGGAATGTGATATAGGAGTTATTCTTTTTTTTTTTTTTGCCCTCAGAGTGGATATCAAATTACTTCAGTACTATTTTCACTAATTAAGATCTGTAGTATAATAGAAGAGAAGTGGAATAATCATTCTTGTCTTATTCTTGATCTTAGGAGGAAAACAATGATTGATATTTGCTCTTTTTATTTTCTGCTCATTTCCTGAATATTTATGGAATTGATTTTCTTCTTTTATTTTTTAAATAATTTACTTATTTATTTTTAGAAAGAGAGGAAGAGAAACATTGATTGGTTACCTCTCATACACTCCCAAGTGGGCACTTGGCCCACAACCCAGGCATGTGCCCTGACCGGGTATCGAACCAGCAACCTTTTGGTCTGCCCAACCCACTGAAGTATACCAGCCAGAGCTTGTTTTCTTCTTTTAAATGGAGAGACTTAAGTTAGGGTATCTCCTATAAAACCAGTTTCATGGGAAGAAAAGGAATACAACGTTAGAAAAAAATAAGATAAAACTGAGCCAGAGAAGAATCTGGAATCTTATAAGTGAAAGATTCTATGCTTTTGTGATGGGGCTTTTGGATCATATGCTTATGATCCAAAATCACCTTTTAAATCTTTCATTTGATATTATTGGTGCTGGCTTCCATGGGACAAGTGAGAAAATCTTCAATTCTTTCAGAATTCTTTCACTAATAACCTATGAAGAGCTATTTGACTTTTTGTTGTCCTCCTGGACAGCGCTTCTTGGTGTGAAAATCTGCCCTGTCCAAGATGGGAGGCACTAGGTGCATGTGGCTATTTAATTTAAATTAATTACACTTCAAAACACATTTAAACTCTAATTGCTTTAGCCACATTTCAAGTACCCAGTGATCCAATTTGGTTAGTGGCAACTGCTTTGGATAGTGCACATTATGGAATGTTTCTATAATCCACTGTAGAACATTCTATTGGACAGTATTCTATTGTACAACATTCTGAAAAGTTTATAGTAGTACTTCAACTTCATACACCTTGGAGCAGAGCAATTTGAGAAACATCATGTTTTTTAGCAGAATTTATAAAAAGATAATCTACAGTAGCATTCTGTAACATTTTTCTACCATCTGATCCTGTGCCGAACAGTGACCAGCATGGAAAGTGACGCCCACCTTGGAGGCTCCTGGGGACTTCTGTTCTAGAACACAAACTCTAGGCTTAGCATCCACAGAACATTGAAAATGATTTATTTAGTACAACAGCTTATGGAGTAGTGGTGATGAGAGGGACTGAGGTGCTAGCTTCTGTCCAGCAGTAGGGAACTTGACATTCTGAATGGTATAGGGAAGCCAAGAAAGGTTGGATCATTTCCAGTTGAAGCTAGGTGACAAAGGGTTGCATGTGGCTCACATTAGGCCATAGCATTTGGCATTCCTTGGAAGCTTTGACCTCTCCACCTCATTGTCAGACTGCTTTAGGTCTCATCTAAACTCAGTGGTTAGAATGTCTATCCTGAGCCTGTTGCACCACTGGCACAAGTGACTGATAGCTGCAGATTGGGACTGATTTAGGATGACATGGACAGGGAAAAACCATGCCAGCCACTATCTGCCCCTATATTTCCTGGATGGGGAGGTGAGACTATGTTTCTTTCTGGAGTAGCCAGCATACATTATCAACATCCCTGTGCTCATTCATTGGAAAAATAACTTTGCCTTTCTGAGGAAGAAGATGCGAAAATTCACATTCTTTCTTTCTCTCTTACTGTGGCATCAACTTGGCATTGGTTATATCCAAGAAGGGAAAATTCTCCCTTTATTGTGTCATTGTCAGTGGTGTTAGCCAGGTTCACATTCGCCTGCGTGGATTAATTCTTTCATGTGTTAGCTGCTCAAATTTCTGTTTTTATATTGGCTTGTGCTCAACTTTTGTGTAGAGATGACAAATATGATCTCCCTCACTGATTTCCTGAATCTATCTTTCTTTCTTTCTTTCTTTCTTTCTTTCTTTCTTTCTTTCTTTCTTTCTTTCTTTCTTTCTTTCTTTCTTTTCTTTCTTTCTTTCTTTCTTTCTTTCTTTCTTTCTTTCTTTCTTTCTTTCTTTCTCCTTCCTTCCTTCCTTCCTTCCTTCCTTCCTTCCTTCCTTCCTTCCTTCCTTCCTTCCTCTTTCTTTCTTCTTTTGATTTTGTTTGTATTTTGAAGTTTTTTTCGAATTAAAAAGTCAGAGTCTTTGGATTTCCCACTGGGATATATTATCACCTTGACACTTCAGCATTGTACTAAGTAAATTGAAATATTCATCACCCAGATCTTCCCCAAAAGTTTCAACTTTGTGTCAGGTGCTGTGGTAAGCACCGGAATACAAGGCACAAGACAAGCCAGAGTGGGGTCCTATCCTTATGAAGTCACCCAGCAGGAGAGACAAATGACTAAGCTACAGTTAAGTCACTTGCAATGAAGAAAAAAATGTGTATTCTGCATTTGCATTTGTTTGACTTTATTATTCTTTAAATTTGATATATGAAAATAATATAATATTTCAACAATTTATGTAGCCAGAAAACGAATGTACCAAAACTGAGATGATGGTTTTTAAGAACTGTGCAAATCCCCAATCTGCTATACAGGAGAGTGATAGAATTGAAGCTCAAGGAAACGGCTCCCGTGCAACTTTGGAGGACCACAAGAGAGGGCGTGTTGACACCCAAAAAGTCTCTCCAGGAATTTGGGAGTACGCCCAGACTTGGCATTGTTTTCCACACACACTGCCCTACCCGGGATTGGGCATTGCCAAAGTGAAGGGTAATACTAGTGCAGAGCTAGCGTGGCTCCGCCCAGTCACTCGGCTAGGAAAGGCAGGCTCGGGACTACGATTCCCAGAAGGCCGTGCAGGCCAGGAGGGAAGAGCCGGCACCGGAAGAGCGCGAGAGGCGAAGGTGGCGGGTGTTCTTTCGGTGGTCTGTCTGGCAATCTCGGAAACTAAAACAGAGAATGCGACACTGAGCAGTCCTAGCAGTCCCAGGCGCTGGCCGGGGCGAGCCAGCCCTTCTGACCGCAGGACGGGTTGAGGCGGAATGTAGGGCGCCAGGCGCAGAGGCCGCCAGCGCGGCTAGAGAGGCGCGGGGGCACGCCGAGGATGGAGAGAGCGATGGAGCAACTCAACCGCCTGACTCGCTCCCTGCGTCGTGCTCGCACCGTGGAGCTGCCCGAAGGTGAGCGGGGCTGAGGCTGGGGCTGGGACCAGGGGGCGACTGGCCCGGGGTCGGAGCTCGGGCCTTGAGTGGTCGGTAGGAAAGTAACAGAAAGCTGGCAAAATGCCCACATTTACTTTCCTGAACTGGGAGGGGCTGGGCTGGGACCTGCAGATCACCCGTCGCCCTTTGCTCCTTCTTCCTCAGGTGGGAGTTTGCGGGAGTGGCCGGGGCAGTGCGGGTACTGTCAGTGGAAGAAGCAGAATAGACAGAAGTCTCTCTGGACAGGTGGCGGAGACCCAGATTCCGGAAACATCACAGTTGTGGGCCATTTTACAGTTGCTGCTTGCTGGGGATGGGAAGATTCTCCAATAAATACTATTATTTACTTTAGGCTGCGGGAGGGTGAGGTGGGGATTAAGCAGCCCCTTTTTTTTACGCCCCTGAAATCGTAGAGCAGGGGTCCCCAACCTTTTTTGGCACTAGGGACCGGTTTTGTGGAAGGTGAGAGAGGTGACAGGAGGCGCAGCTTAGGTGATGTTTTGCTCCCCTGCTTTGGATGAATGGGTGGGGGAGACGGGAGGCTGAGCTCAGGTGAGCTTCCCTAGCTCGCCCACTGATCGGGTGGAGGGGGGGGGAGCGACAGAAGGCGGAGCTCAGGCGAGCTTCGGGCTGGCTGGGTTCCTAACGGGCTGCGGAGGTGGGGGCGGGGGCGGTGCGGGTTGGGGGACCCTGGCGTAGAGCTCTATTATATTTTCACAATAGATAAATAAGACATTTGTCAAATGTCAAACTTGTATTCTTAAAATACTGTGTGTTTGCAGACCCGTATTTACATTTTTCTTTAATGTGCATGCCTGCTTTCATTCTTCATTTGTCTGACGTGGGTGGGGGCTGGGGAGCTTCTACAAAGGAACGGGGCGTGATCCCTGCAGTTCAGGAATTTTAGTTCAGTGTGCCAGGCAGGGTTCCTTCAGGACAGGTAAAATACTACTAATAACAGAGGTAAGAAGGAAAGCCGTTTTGTTCGCAGCCTCATGAATTCAGACGTTTTAGTGGCAGTGGGAGATGGCAGTCAGCCTCTCAGAGGCTTCGTTTATGTATGTGAGAAAAGGGTTAGGCAATTATGGTGGCTAATTTTTTTAAATGCATTGCATACTTTATCTTATTTCATTTTTTTCAAAACTTTATTTGAATTGCTGTTGGAGAGGTGATCTGTAAATTAAGGGAGAACTTTGGAGGGAGTCACCAAAGAAATGTGGGTCTGGATGTTTTGGTGATAATTTTCTTGAAAAAATTTTCTCTAGTCTCTACATAGGATTCAGAATAGGGATGATTTGTGGTCTCTGTTTCTAAATAATTTTGTATTTAATTCTTTGCTAGTATGAAGTAGTTGACTGAAGATAATCTTGATATTTAGTAACTGGAACTCCAGCTTCAACTTTTTCTATTTTCTTTCAAACTTCTGCCTTTGAGTTTATTTCTGAAGTGCTGCTCTCATTTTCCAGTCATATTATTGATATAGGTTGATGAAGACTGCATGTGTAGGTTTATTGACAGCAATTTGTATTGCCTACTTTAAATCCCAAAGTTTTTAATATAATTGTGATTTAGAATCTGATTAATGTTTCTGGGTTTTAAAAGTAGTAATGTACTTTCATGGTAGAAAACTTTGAAAAGAAAGACTAAAAATTCTGTTATTCAGCCAGTAATAAACAAAGTTAGTATTTTCTTCAGTTCTTTCTATTGTTTTTCTTTCTCTACAAAATTAAGATCATACTGCATATTTGCTTTTAGAAAACATACCATTTTTTTGGTGTCTTTAAATATTCTTAATGATTTTGTAGGATTTCATAGGATATATGTAACAAATATAGAGTCTAATTTTGTTAAGATAGATTTTATGAGGTGAAGCTGGTACTTTTTAAAGTCTTAGTTTGTCTCTATAAATACTTTCTTAGGATTAATACATAAAAGAATTATAGATCTAATTATATCAACATTTTTAAAATTGTAAGTATCCACTTCTTAACTTACTTTTTGGAAGGTTCCATCAACACATTGAGAGGCCCTGGAAACTAGAGTAACCAAAAATAAAACTTTTCCCTATGTTGTTCAGTAGAAGTGGCATTTTTGCTTATATTTGTTTTTCTTTGGTCATAATGACTCTGTGCTCATCTTGTTCCTTAATTTATCTTTGTCCTTAAATTCTGATGATTCTTTGAATTCTGTGAGATTGGCTCTTTCGTATGTGTGTTTATGTATCACATTCTAATAAAATTCCAGGTTGTGTTTGCAGTTTGAAGACTGAACAGAACTTTTAAGAGCTCTCTAAATTTAAGAACTAATCAGATATTTATTTTGCTTTGCTAGAATTCATTGATTAATAAGCATCTAACTGGAACTCATTATTAAGGTTGGAAAGTTTTTAATCATCTTTACTCTAAAATTATCACATAGGATTAAACTGCAGATACTTGATTTCCTGAATTGGATACTGAGATGACACATTTATGTTTCCTTGGTTTGATGAAAACCTGAGTATTGTTACTAAGTAATGGAGGGAGTGGAGGTTGTTGGGTCCTATCCTGTGCAGGGCTGACTTATAAGGGAGGAAATGACAGGAAAGAACTTACTTTAGGGATGTGGATTCTCAGTGGCCTTTAAAAGTTGATTTTGAGAACCTATTTGCCAATAATACCTCAGACAAGGGTTTAATCTCCAAAATATATAAAGAACTTACACAACTCCACTCTAAGAAGACAAGCAACCCAATTAAAAAATGGGCAAAGGATTTGAACAGACACTTCTCCAAGGAGGACATAAGAGGATCCAGAGACACATGAAAAGATGCTCAGTATCGCTAGCTATCAGAGAGATGCAAATTAAAACCACAATGAGATACCACTTCACACCAGTCAGAATGGCCATCATAAAGCAACAAACAACAAGTGTTGGAGAGGTTGTGGAGAAAAGGGGACCCTAGTGCACTGTTGGTGGGATTGCAGACTGGTACAACCACTA